>CM040238.1:153619781-153677211 GCA_022545495.1 Chrysanthemum lavandulifolium | reverse complement strand
ATCTTGCACATAAGTGCCTGTTTTCCATTTTCCTAGCTTTCTTATATAATTTTAGAGTTTTCCTGAAATTTTCAGATTTTCTAAGTTGATTTGCTATTTTTCTTAATTTAAATTAGTTTTTAAGCATTTTTATTTAGCTTTTAATACAAAAAATTCGAAAAAGTCCAAAAAAATAATTTTTCAATTTTATTAAGTTTAGATAAATATAAAAAGTAAAAAAAGTAATTTTCCAGATTTTTCATAGTTTATTTTGTAATTTTTAGTAATTTAATTAGTTTTTAATAGTTTAAAATTCATAAAAAATAGAAAAATATAAAAATAGTTTTGAAAATTCTCTTTTGTTATTTTAGATTTTTCCAAGTCTTAATTTTATTTTTCTAGCTTTATTTCCTATTTTCTTGTAATTTAGGTTATTATTAAATAGTTAAAAATAGTTTTTAATTAATAATAATTAATTAATTAGTTATAAAAATAATTTTCTTTTTCTTAAAAGTTTCTTATATCATTAGGTTTGTAAAAATATCATTTTCATATTTTTAGGATTAATATTGTGTAAGTTTCACGTTTTTATTTGTACGTCACGTAGTTTTAAATTAAGTTTTATAAAAACATGAAAAACAAAACATCGCTTTAAAAATAGTGATAGCGTTTATTTAATAGAATTTAACTTTTAATTTTTTTTAATTTGCATTTAAGTCATTGTAATTTGTAGATCTTTTCTTTAGGTAATTTTCCATCAATATCCTTCTCGATCACTATCCTTAGCGGTTATTCGACATCCGATTGTGTTAAACACCGCCATCCTCCGTGGGACTTAACGACCCGGAATCCACCGTATTCTCCCGATCTAAATTGCAATTGGTGTTTGAGTGCTTTTTAAGTTCCTTACGGTTGGTCATTCACAAGTGATCGGCGCGCGAGAAAACTCGACGGTTTGCACCGATCATTATGCTTAAAAATGATGCTTTAGGCATAGGCGTAAGCTTTGGCAAAGGAGTTACGCGTAAGGTTTACTCGTATGAGTAGCCCTTAGGCGTAAACATCCAGTTTACGCATATCCTTCCGTGATACGCGTAGTCCCACCAGAGACCCTTATGCGTAAGTTTTACGCGAAGATTGCTCTTATGCGTAACCTTTATGCATAAGGTATCCCATAAGCATAATCATCATGAAAACCTTAATTCTGATTCTTTACACGTAATTAACCTAAAATTCATAAACATAATAACATGATTACAACACAATCCTAACACTTCCGTAATCACAAAACATGCATAAGATTGAACAAGTTTTGCAAAGAATACCACGCGTAAGAGTTCTAAAACCCTAAACCTAGATTCTACGATACCAAATGCAACCATAGGAAATCAACAAGATTAGTTTACGCACTATCCTAGATGTCAATGGAGTAGATTACAACAAGTTTTAACACTAATTACCCACATAATCAAAAATCCAAGTGGTAATGACCTCATAAACCCTAAATCTTACATTTTAAATTTTGATGTTTCGGGTGTAATCTAAGGCCTATTTCATGTAATTAACATTGTTCTAACACTCATCGAGACCAACTAATTGCATCAAAACATCATTATGCGAAAACCCCAAATTGCATACATAAACCCTAAAAATTCAAAATGGTTCAATACTTGTTTCGGGTTGAATTTAATGATGGAAATGAGTGTAAAAAGTTAATTAAAGTTTTGACACTACCCACAACATCACAAACACACTTTGGCATGATTCAAGTTCTTACGATACGTAAATACAAAATCAACGCTTTTGAAAGGTTGAACCGTTAGATTTGAAAGATTTTAAAACCAATGTTTAAAATCATGATCTAAAACGCTTACAACTTACGCTTTTGATTTTGAAGAACGGATTTGTGGTTTGAATTCTAGTCGTGGATCTGTTGGTTGAAGAAATAAATGCATAAGAGTAAATGTTTTGAATTTGTTAGGTGGATGGTTTTGTTAAAAATGACTTTTCAAAAATGACAAGATCAGTCCCTTCACCTCAACCATTTTCAACCAAGACCCATTGACTTCCACTTTGGTTAGACAAAACTCATTTTAGGAAAGAAACTTAACGATACTCCCCATCGACTTTTGGAATGATGAAAAATTAAAAACATTTAAATCTGAGGAGAGTATTTAACAATAAACATATCCACCATTTATGAATAAACAATATATTAATGGTAACATGCAAGTACACGGTTTTATGAAACCGAAAAATATTTACTTTCTCCCTCAACACTTCTTCTTGAAAATTGTGAAATGTTTGATAGAACGCAATGTTGACGGAAGATTTGTACTTGCAATGTTTGATTTTAAGATAGAAGAATACTTTTTGGATTTTATTAGATTTTATATTTTTGTATTTTGTTTTTGAAAAATATATTTACAAAAGAGGTTTTGGTGTTTGACTGATTTTAAGAATGTGTTAAAAGTTCGTCCAGCTCTTCTGGAGTCAAACACCTCATACCAATTCGGTGAATCAAATCAGTAAATCTTGCGGGAGGCAAGGCTTTAGTGAGAAGATCCGCTAATTGGTGTTCTGTACCTACAAAGTATAATTCAACGGTACCCTTTTTCATATGCTCTTTGATGAAATGATATCGAAGATCGATGTGCTTTGACTTCGAGTGTTGAACGGTGTTGCACGAGATCGCAATAGCACTTCGGTTGTCACAAGACACGGAATTCATCAAATACATAACCATAATCCTTGAGTTGTGTTCTCATCCAAATGACTTGAGCACAACACGCAGACATGGCTACATATTACGCTCGCTTGAGGACAATGATGTACAATCCTATTTTTTCGATTTCCATGACACTAATTTATCACCAAGGAATTGTAAACCTCTCAAGTACTTTTCTCGTGAATCTATGCATCCTTCGTGGTCGTCATTCGAAAAGCTATTAGTTCAAAACCGAGAATCGTTCGGATACCGATCCCTAAATTAATGGTTCCTTTACATATCGGAGGATTCTTTAGCCTCGTAGAGGTGTCTTCGTTGGTCTTGACCGATAACGGGAGCAAAGATATACGTAAAATACATATCGGGTCTCTCGGTCGTTAGATACATGAGAGACCCAATAAAATTCGGTATTTGATAGGTCAACCAATTTCCATGTAAATCAAAGATCCGCTTTGTTGGTATGTGCCATTGGTGTTGCATAGGTGTCACAACTTTGCATTCCATGTTTATTCAATATTTCAAGAGCATATTTGACCGACTTAAGAAAATACCACGGGTGATTGATGAACTTGTAGTCCTAAGAAGAACGTAAGTTCACCCATCATTGACATTTCAAAATTTGTTTTCATTAGTTTTGAAAAGCGCTTGAGTACTTTTATGGTAGAACCAAAAATGATGTCATCCACATAAATCAACATTTAAAATGTGTGCCCATGATATTGAATAAACAGTGTTGGGTCGACCGATCCTTTGATAAAATTATGTAGACGTGATTGGGGGACTATAGATCAACAAATCCTTCCGTCGACTAACATAATATGTTTCCTTCGCCACTATTCGTAAAAGCGCTTTGACATCCATCCGATAAGCGATGATGTTCATGTGAGCCGCAATGCCGTAAAAATCCGTGCGACCTCAAGTCTAGCTACTTGGTGCGAATGATTCTTCAAATTGATACCTCTTCCCGTCTATAACCCTTAGCCACCGTGACGTGACTTATTTCGATAATTGTACCTCAAGATCTAACTTGTTTTCCAAATCCATTTGAGACCAATGACGAGACCCTCGTTGGTCTTTCAACCAATTCCCATACTTCTAAACGTTTAAACCGGTTCAACTCTTCTTGCATGGATTCAATCCAGGTTGTCATAAGTCATTGCTTTAATGTTTTTGGGTCGATTGACAAACGATGAGTGCATAAATGTAGTGTTCTCCGTCGATCAAGGTGTTGTCTAGTTACGATCGTTGGTTCGGGTTGCCAATAATATTAACAAGAGGATGGTCTTTAGTCCATCGGTGTGGAGGGTTAATGTTGGTATACATTGTGCAGATTTGGTGGATTCGTATGGTGGTGGAAGATTCCAACATCCGAATTTGTAGTTTCGATGAGCGAAGGGTTAAAGAATGCATTTCCATCATAATCCATTGCAAGTACATCTTGATTAAGAGGATTATCACCGGATCGGCCATTAGAAGCGGTTTGTTTGGCTGTTGTTGTAGATTCAGTCGGAGGTGCATCATCAACAGTTTTTGTTGTTTCAAGTATATCAGGGATTGGAATATTATCAAGTTGAGCAGCGGAAACATTTGATACATCTGGAGCACGTTGATTAAAATCATCACTAAATAAAGGAGCAAACAATGTTTCCATTTGATGAGGAGTTAGTTGAAAGGATTGATCAGCTGATGATTGGGGGAAGTTGAGAGGGTTATGTCCGGGTTCCAAGCTGTTTTGCTCATAAGCCATTTCTATGAGCTCATCAAAATTAGCGTGAATAGTTTCCATAATTTCTTTTGTAAGACGATTCCGATCCGGTATCCTTTGAGTTTTCACAAGATCCAACGAAGACCCAATGTCGACTTTGGCCTTGAGCTTACCAAAGTCATCACAATCATTATTTGGGTAACAAAGAGCACCAAATACATGAAAGTGTTTGAGATTCGGTTTTCGTTATGGATAAGCTCATAAGGTGTTTTTGTGGCGCTTGGTTATCATAGAACGGTTCGAGTGTAGCATGCGCTGACATGGCTTCGCCCATAAGCAACTGAAGTTTTGCATTGATCATATCGTTTTGCAGCCTTCCACTAACGCGATTTACGCTCTTTTGACAACTCCATTTTGTTCGTGTTCGTGCAATTGATGTTTGATGCTCAATTCCCACTTTTTCATAGTAATCTCGAAGAGTTTGATTTACAAATTCAGTTCCTTTGTCTGTTCCAGAGCTGAACTTGAATTTTCGTGAGAAAGGTGATGATCATCTGTGGAGCTTGATCTTTACTTCAAAGAAAATAAACCCAAGTCCATCTTGACTAGTCATCAATAATTACTAGAATGTAGCATTTGCCATTAATTGTCTACACACGCATCGGGCCACACAAATCCATGTGAAGAAGATGAAGGACATGCTGAGAGCTGTGTTCTCTCTTTGAAGGAAAGTGAGCACGAGTGTTTTTCCCTTGTTCACAAGCTGAGCATAAGTGATCTTTTGAATACCTAAACCATGGAAGACCTTCAACTAGTTTGTGTCGTGCAAGATTGGTTATGGTTTGAAAGTTCAAATGTGAGTCTGTCATGTGCCATAGCCATGATTTTGTAGATGTTTCCTTAGAAAGTAAACAGATGGGAGATGAAGCAACCATGTCTTGCATTGAGATTGTGTAAAGGCTTGATGTACGGTTTCTAGACATAAGATCGCTTCCTTGTAGATCACGGATGAAACAAGTTTTCCACAAAACCGACCGATCAAAATAGATTGTGACCAGACCTTCCACATAATAAACCCCGCTAATTTCGATATTCCCATGTATGTAGTCTCCGTAGCCCATGATAGTTGCAAAGTGATCATTCCAGAACCCGACAAAGGCTGATGAACTTTGAGATAAAGTTTGATAAAAGTTTGAGATTGCTGTCATGTGCCGGAACATCCGCTATCAACAATCAAAGGATGATCTCAGATCACCGTGCATTACACATGATGACACGGTGGAGTAAGTAGAGGTGGAACCCGAAGAGTTAGAGGGTTCCACATACTGCTTGAAATACACATATTTATGATTTTAGGAATCCATTTAAATCCTGGTATATTTTGTAACCATCTCTGCCAAGTCCAACTAGTTTGTGCTTTGGTCTTAGTGAATGCACTAGGTGATATTCTCTTCCTAGGAGGTGAAGTGGGTTCTATGGGTACATCAATGATATCTGTAGAAACACTAGAAGGCGGTTTACCTAGCACAGACTTAGAAGCATTAGTGGGCCTAGAGGTAATTTGATTTCTATATTTTCCGCTACGAGATAAGATAGATTTAGCAACACATTTATCATGACAACCGAAAACATGCTTTTACGACAACCAATACAAGATGCTTCAAACAAAACATTCAAAGTACTTAAAGGTTCAACATTCGTTACATCACTTTGTCTATTACATTTATCTAACGCAATGTCTAAAGTAGGTGCAACATGTGTTTTATTCAAAGTCCTATTGTGTTCTTCTACTTGTAAGTCTTTATCGATCTTCTCTTACGTTGCAACTTCCTATTCTTCCCGCTTTTGCTCTTAAGCTGTGAAGTGCTAACGCTAGAATTAGAGGCAAATACTCCTGTAGAAGTGAAAGGAAGCACATTAGTATCTTGTGGTTTGTCATTAAGTGTCCTAGTGTCAATTTTAAACATTCCAGGTGCAAGGACATTTGTGTTACTAGACTTATCTTTCTTATTATTTACCAACTCCTCTTTCAACTCTATGATAGTATGCAACAAACCTTGGTTTGCAGAGCGAATATTTTTTTTAACGTTTAAAACCTCTTTAGTGTATGCAAGATGATTATCAAGTTCTTGTGATGCTTTAGCATGAGTCTTTTTAAGCAAATCAAATATGACACCATATTCAGTTTTGACTTTGGCAATTTCTTGTTCATATTTTGAAATTTGACACTTTAAAGACACGCTTTCCTCATCCATCGCTCAAGTTTTAGTTCAAAAGTTGGAGCACTCGACAGTTTGAGTTTGTTTGGCAAAGCAAGTTCTCGATCATTACAATATTTTTGACACCGTAAAAGACGACGTTTTACAATTGAAATTTCTTTTAACAAGCGCTCGTTTTCAGCTTTCAAAGACTCGATTTGAGACGCATTATCAACATTCTCAACATTATCAACAAAATCAACAGAATGAACAGCAATATTATCAGATGCAGAAATAGCAGTATGATACAAAACAATAGATATGGTATCAGCACAGATAACATCTGTGGAAAACTAGAAGAGGGGGTTGAATAGTTTTACCGATTAAAACTTCGTTTTAATATATTTAGATCGACTTATGTCAATCTATTTAAATGTGTATGTTGGATGTTGATAGATAGATATTGAAATGTGTAATGCAAAAGTAAAGAGTAAGGAACACAAAACCACGACACGAGTGTTTATAGTGGTTCGGCTACAAGGACACCTTCCTTGCCCTACTTCACTCCCCGAGTCACCTACTCAAGAGTTCGTAATCACTACACGACACCAACTCCTTATGGCGGAGAAGCCTTCACAACGTCGCCTACTCTTTCCGGTAATAGGCTAGACACCGGGTTCTTCCACAAGGTAGAACCACAACTAACACAACGTCGCCACCCTTTATCCGCACCTATCACAAGGCTAAATACCGAGTTTCATTACAAAGGAGGAACTACTACCCAACACTACACAACACCTATCCCAAAGGAGACCCACTCCTTATTAGAACACCATCAAGGATATCAATGTCCTTGGATACACCCTATCTCTATTTGTACATCGATACACCTTATCGATTGTACACCCTTGGCACTACTACTGCCACTTGACTTGACTTCTAGGCACCCTTCACTAATGCCCTTGACACGGACGTTTGGCACCTTTCACTAATGCCTTCGTCTTGACTCCTTTGGCATCCTTCACTAATTCCTTTGACACGAACGTTAAGCACCTTTCACTAATGCCTTCGTCTTGACTCTTTCGGCATCATTCACTAATGCCTTTGACACAACACTTCTATGGAGAAAGAAAGAACTATCAATAAAAGAACCTCGGTAGTCTTGATGATGACGAAGCATGGCAACTCATGGACTTGAGCTTGCTTGACTTCAAAGAGGTGGTGATCTTGCCTTTAAGAGGAACCTAAAGAATCACACAAAAACAAAACTACATACAAAGATCACATGGATCTATGGTTAAAGAGTTTACAACTCAAAGAGAAAATATATGTGAAAGGGTTAAGTTACAATGAAGAAATGGCTCACTATTTATAGAGTAAAATGTGCTACTGTTCCACGGATCCCTTACTTGAGGGATCCGTCCAGTGTAAAATGGGGGAAACGTGGGACGCTCCTCTTTGCCCATGGATTTTGGGTCATGGGTCATGGGTTATGGGTCATGGGTCCTAGACTTTGGACCATGGGATCCAAGTAGATACAATGTATCTACTAGATGCAATGCATCTAGTCCATGGGTCATGGGTTAGCTCCATGGGTCATGGATAATGCCCATTTATGACTTATGCATGATGTCATGCAATGGGTTATGGGTTATGCTCCATGGGTATGGGTCATGAACTTTGGGTTTTACCCAACTACATTCAATGTATTTTAGTCAATGGGTCAAACACTTTAAACTTCTACCCATTATATTACCCATTACAATACATACTAATTATGTATATATCTACCCAATATGTAAACACAAGTTGTTATACATTAGCATTACTAAAACATAAAAGCACTATTACTTGTTTTGTGTTTTATATGAAAGATGTAAGTGTGTTAGTAAACTATTGACTCAAACTATTTACGTATTTTATTTGTTACGTTAAAATGATTTTACGTTTGTTATCGACAAAACATTAGAAGATCGTAAAATATAAATAAACGATTTTACGGCTTATTTGTATTAACAATCTCCCCCTTTTGTTGATGACAAAACATAAGATTATTTTAAGGAAAAACTAAAATTCGTAAAAGTTTGAATTGTAGTTTTTACTCTCTTCTCCCGCTTTTTATCGAAACAAAAAGAGCGTCGAAAAGAAACTAACACATTGTTTTAAGAGAAAACATGTAAAAAGAAAGAGAAAAAAAATGTAGAGAGCAAGAGACGGGAAGTGTTCTCGTCTTAACTCCCCCTTGACTAGTCCACCCCTTTGTGAGGGCGTCAAGTAAGGAGAAATACTAAACTAGTGTATTGCAACTATATTTGCAAATGGTTTCGTCTTTGTGAAGAATATGCTCCCCATTGATGATTGCAATTTTGCAAGGGGACGTCATGTAATGTAATCCTAATGTGAAGTATATTGCAAATGATTTTGCAATGTATTGCTTTGACACGAAACTCCCCCTAGCTTAGGGTGTCAAAGTCTTCATGTGTATATTGAAAATCTACAAAACAAAGGTTAGAAAACAAGTATACAGTGCATAATTTCCTACAAATAAGACTCAAGTTAGTAGTAAACAAGTCTTCTGTTTCACGGATCCCACGGTTCCCTCCTTGGAGGGATCCGTCTAGGCAAAACTGAAGGATCCGTTTGTCTGAAAGCTTAAGACAGCAATGGTGATGTAACAAGTAATGTTACCATCAAAGTGAGATATGTAACAAGGCACAAAACACATTCTCAAGGGAATGTGACAAATAGCATGTAATTTCATTTAATAAAACTAGAGATATGATGTACATGACTTTAAAAACTAAGAAAATGAACAATACATGACTTAGGATTTCTATACTATCTAAGTTGAGCTTGATACTAAGACACCACTTGAATCCTCTAGCTCAAGTTTGTTTAGGTTTGATCTTGTCGAAACATTCGAGGAGGTGATAAAACATGAAACATTGATCTTCACGTACTTCATGTATCAAACTTTCAATATGTTGACAATGATAACAATCTTTGTCATGGCTAGGAAATGGTGGTGGTATGGCTTGAAGTGGAGGATCAAGTGAAGAGTGTTGAGGATCCTCAAAAGGAGGAGGGATTGGTAGAGGCACATTCGAAGATGGCTCAACTAAGAATGATGGTGGCGGTAGAGAGGTGTCAACTTCCATGTGGTTGGGTGGTTGACTTTGATGATTTCTCATAATCCAAAAGGGACTATTTGAGGGTGACGGAGAAAAAGAAGCGAAGGTAGTGTTGACTCAACACTTTGATTTTGTTGTGCTATTCCTCCTAAAGAGAGAATGTTGGTGATGGTGGAGGATGGGATGGCCTAGGAGGCAAGTCCTCTAGATTGTAAAGGTGTGTGATGAGAGTGGGGTGGTGAATGATATGGCTCTAGGCACTAAAGGTGATGGTTTAGTGGAAATGGGGTTGTTTGGTTTAGGAGGTATGGTGGTGTTTGGCATTGGTAGTTTTGTGGGAACAATCCTTTTGGGGATTGGTTTGATAGGTGGAGGTGAGATCCTAGCATTTGTGGATTTTAACGGAAGATGATTCGGTTGAAGAAATTTCGTGAACAACACGAGCAATTTTCTTGGGTGGTCCTTGGGTGGATGAGTTACCACTAGGAGCTTTCCTCATGATGAGATGATTAAAAGAGGTTTGTAAAAGCTTCTAAGTGCTGAGGATGAGGATGTAGATGATGAATTTAGGAGTCTTAGCAAAATGGTTTATAAAGGAAAGGATTTGGCAATTGCATTCAAGACTTAAGCCACTCAGATTCTTTGTAATGTGATGATTAGCATGCACAAGAGTCAATTTCAGAGTTGCACTGATCTAGAAATTTAATTAAGATAAGATGGAGTGTTCAAGTTAGCAAGAAGAGCTTGAAATGATTGTTTTAGATAGAGTTTAAGATGAATCTGTCACCCGGATCCTACGGTTCCCTCCAATGAGGGATCCGTCTAGGCTAATCCTAGGGATCCGGCTCTCAGCAGCTAAGAAAGGAGAAAAATGATGTTGGTAAGGTCTAATACCTATACCTCTTGAGTGTTTCAGTCTTTCTAAGTGTCTTAAATGAAAGGGTACTTAAATGATCAAGAGTAATGAGTGATCTAGCTAATGATTGCCTTTTATGGAAGAAAAATGGGACTTTTATGAGTACCAATGAATGACCAAAGATGACACTAGAAAATTTAAGAGTGTCAAGTAGAGCTAAATGATTATAAAGACCAGATAGTGACTTAAGATAATTTTGGAAAATACCTTAGAGGTTATAAGAAATGAAAAACTAACATTTGACCCATTTTGAGGTAGGGATGACTAAAATCAATTTGCTAGAATTGAGAGATTTATAAAACTCGATGTGTTGATATGTGAGAGATGATGTGTGAGTATAAGATCGGAAAAATGATGAGTTTTGGTGGAATGATTCATCGAAAAGCACCTTGAGTGTGATCCTAAATGAGCTATGTGTGAGAGTGAATCTTTACTAAGTGTGAGAAATACTTAAGAGATCCTAAGGCATTATGTTTAGCTAGTGTGAAGTAGTCTAAGAACATGGTTTGAAGTATAAGAGACTGAAATTGCATTTCTGTTTGCCAGGATCCCACGGTTCCCTAAGTGGAGGGATCAGTCTATTACAAGGTTAGGGATCCGTCTCATGCAAAACAGTACCTTCACAAAAGGTATGCAGAAGTTTCACAAGGCATCGTATTTCAAAGCTAGTGTTTTCTAATAAGTTTGAACAACAATATAATCGAGACATCAAACGTTAAATGTTTTATTTCATAAGAGAAATTACATTACAATGATAAAAGACAAAATCTAGGGATTGAGCCTATTTTGAAAAGAAACTAAGTTTCTTGAGCATTTTCGCTAGATGGATCGTCAAATGGATGATGAGTCTTTGCCGATTCAGGGATGAAGAAAGACTTGATGAGAGATGTGTTTAGAGGTTCCATCATCTTATTCACAAGTACGTACAACAGACTTTGAAATTGAGGGTGGAGGTACATGATGTGATGATAAAGGCGTGTCAAGAACATTCCATAAGGGATTAGTTTGTTCTTGTTGCCTTGAAGGTTTACAATTTCCCTTGCGAAGAAATAGGCGAGATTGTATGGTTTTTGTGTTAGCAAACAATACATTATGTGAGCATAGCAAGCGGGAAGGATTTCTCGATTTCCCCTAAGACTCCAAACATTTTCACGTAGGATGAGTGCGAGAGGTTTATATTCATCTCGGATATCCCGTGTATAGATAATGTTTGGATCAGAGTAATAGGGTCGAGGTTTGCATAACATGCGAGTAAAGTCTTGGGGGGAAGGTATGTGTGAACAATATGGATTGTTTTCTTCACGATAGTTGAAGAGAGAATCAAGAGACCAATCTTCAGTGAAGGCACATTGTCCATGATTTGGAATTCGGAGAATGTGAGCAAATTGGCCAAGGTTTAAAACAAACTTTTGGTTTTTGATCCAAAACCAAAGGGATAGAGATCGATCCTCGTTACGAACGATTTCAACTTGACGGAAGAATTCCAATACAAACCTTGGACATATTTTCTCATTGATTCGAGAAGGCATTCTAGTCCTATGGTTCGAAAGAGGTATTGATGTCTTTTTCAGACAGTAGGAGTGTCGATAATCCTTCATGGAAGTGACGAGTTTGGATTATCGAACCCACTGACATGATTGCAGGTGTGTTGGGCTCAAGAGAGATGTTAGGATGTAGACATAAGTGAGTGAAAAGTCGAACTCATACTCATGAGACATGACGAGACCTATGGAAGTGAAAAGAATATGATGAGACTCGTTAAAAAGGATACTTAACGCTTTTACTAGCTTTCTATTAACAATTACGCTTAACTCACTTAGTATTTATCATTCTAGGGGATATTTCTTTTAAGATGAAACTGCTTTTATGTTTCATGAGAATTGCTTTCCGTAACCACTGTTCTCACGGTTCCTTCCATGAGGATCCGCCTAGTTGAACTATAGGGATCCGTGGATCTGCAGCGATGTAAAAAGGATTTTGACAAAAAATAGATTTTTGCATCTTATAGGTTTATAAAAAGATATGTATTTTAGCCAATATTTACTTAGTTAAGCATGCATTATAGGTTTCTAAGGTATCTCAAAACCGAAAGTACGAAAGAAAGAAAATAGAAGAAATGACAAACACATTATGAAAAATAAATTAGATAAACTCAAAAAATTAGTAGTATTTCATTTAAATTCTAAGAACGATACAAAGGATTGGGTATAAAACACCAGTGTAGATTAACAACACAAAGTACATGTCTCCATAAGAGAACTTGATCATGGGGTACATGAGAGCATACTTATTCTTAAGCTAATGTTATTTATAGGAACTTATATGATTATCTTTTCACATACTCATTCAAATCTTCCACTTTCAAAAATTACCTCTCATTCAAACTTCATCTTCCTTCTTATCTCATCACATCTCAAATCAAAACCAAGGAAGAATTTTATCTCAAATCAAAAATTACCTCTCATTCAAACTTCATCTACCTCTCATTCTTAAGCTAATGAAGATTTGAATGAGTATGTGAAAAGATAATCATATAAGTTCCTATGTAAGCATACTTATTCTTAAGCTAATGTTATTTATAGATAAGTAGGAAGTCATACCTCTAATGCACTTATAAGTGTCTTTCTTATGACAAGAAAAATGTCAATAGACAACTCCGGTTCCTTCGTGATTAAGATACCTTCTTAAGAAAGGTAATCTTGTTACCAAGAAATTCCTATGGCTTGATAAATATGAGCTTTAACTAAGCAAAATGACAAGGAAGGTTAGTGAAATTTAGTAGGATAAAATAAGAGAGAAAAAATATTGTTGTCATCTAATCAACATCCTACAAAAGTGTTTTTAAGACATGGTGTTTATTTTGTAAAGACCTTCTTTGTAGCTTTCAATTAAACACGGATCGTATCAAGTTTTTAAAGTACAACATACCTAAGAAACTTGGTAACGAAGCTCGATGCCAATTGTGGAAAACTAGAAGGGGGGTTGAATAGTTTCTTCGATTAAAACTTCGCTTTAATATATTTAGATCAACTTATGTCAATCTATTTAAATGTGTATGTTGGATGTTGATAGATAGATATTGAAATGTGTAATGCAAAAGTAAAGAGTAAGGAACACAAAACCACGACATGAGTGTTTATAGTGGTTCGGCTACAAGGACACCTTCCATGCCCTACTCCACTCCCCGAGTCACCTACTCGAGAGTTCGTAATCACTACACGACACCAACTCCTTATGGCGGAGAAGCCTTCACAACGTCGCCTACTCTTTCCGGTAATAGGCTAGACACCGGGTTCTTCCACAAGGTAGAACCACACCTAACACAACGCCGCCACCCTTTATCCCAGACATAAATACCGAGTTCCATTACAAAGGAGGAACTACTACCCAACACTACACAACACCTATCCCAAAGGAGACCCACCTTATTAGAACACCATCAAGGATATCAATATCCTTGGATACACCCTATCTCTATTTGTACATCGATACACCTTATCGATTATATACCGCACTACTACTACCACTGACTCGACTTCAGGCACCCTTCACTAATGCCACCTTCGAGAGGCTAAAGTAAAGGGGAGGTAGTTCGGATGAGCCGATATGGCACGAGATGACACGCACGTGAGTTATCTTTAGCTCGTGAGTATTGTCACCTACCGATTGGAGAGTCGAGGAGTTTAGTGGCTACCCCGACTACTGTGTTCGCGATCTTCGTGATAGGGTCATGAGCACCATGAGGTGACTTTTGTCATGTATAGTTTTGACCATTATTATCCTAGTCAAGTTGAACACCACGGTGTTGTGATTATATTTGTGATATTTCGTTATTGTTCCGCTAACTTACGAGTTCTCACCACGACATCATGGCCGCCGAAGCTCAGCTTAGACATCGCTCGGAAATGCAGAGGATCCGGGTTAAGTGTTTAACCGTAGTGCACATTATTACTCGATGGAGCGTTGTCTTGGTGGAATTCATATGCTCAACCGGTTGAATGGAGAATGCTTTCAAGCTTACTCGGGAGCAATTTAAGGGTTCGGTGACTACTCGCATCGGAAATCAAAAAGTTGAGACGGAGTTCTATGAATTAGTAACTATTGGCTATGATATTGACACTTACATTCGAGATTTCGTGAATTGCTATGGCCCATGGTTTCGATAACTAGAAGTTGCTAGAGGCTTTATCTGGGACCGAGGTTATACCTTCATTTGATCCACAAACAATCGAGGAAGCTATTCGAGCGACTCACACAAGTGGTGAAGAGAGGTAAATACCCAACACCAACCGAAACAACAACAACAACCCCAAACCGCTACTACAACAATAACCGAGCCAACTACAACAACAACAATAGCAACAATAACAAGCACAAATGGGACAACACTGTGTAGAATGCTACCAACAACCACCCAAAAGGCAAGAGGTCTTATGCCGCAGTCGAAGAAGGAAAAGGATATTCGGGGTTTTGCCAAGTGTAATAAGTGTTCGAATCACAATCCGGTCGATGTCCCGATCCATGAAAATTGCAAGAAATTGCAGTTGCCAACTACGGGGCTTGACACGGACGTTTGGCACCTTTCACTAATGCCTTCGTCTTGACTCCTGGCATCCTTCACTAATGCATTTGACACGGACGTTAAGCACCTTTCACTAATGCCTTCGTCTTGACTCTTTCGGCATCATTCACTAATGCCTTTGACGCAACACTTCTATGGAGGAAGAAAGAACTATCAACAAGAGAACCTCAGTAGTCTTGATGATGACGAAGCATGCCAACTCATGGATTTGAGCTTGCTTGACTTCAAAGAGGTGGTGATCTCGCCTTTAAGAGGAACCTAGAGAATCACACAAAAACAAAACTACATACAAAGATCACTTGGATCTGTGGTTAAAGAGTTTACAACTCAAAGAGAAAATATATGTGAAAGGGGTAAGTTACAATGAAGAAATGGCTCACTATTTATAGAGGAAAATGCGCTACTGTCCCACGGATCCCTTACTTGAGGGATCCGTCCAGTGTAAAATGGGGGAATTGTGGGACGCTCCTCTTTGCCCATGGGTTTTGGGTCATGGGTCATGGGTTATGGGTCATGGGTCTTAGACTTTGGACCATGGGATCCAAGTAGATACAATGTATCTACTAGATGCAATGCATCTAGTCCATGGGTCATGGGTTAGCTCCATGGGTCATGGATAATGCCATTATGACTTATGCATGATGTCATGCAATGGGTTATGGTTATGCTCCATGGGTATGGGTCATCGACTTTGGGTTTTACCCAACTACATTCAATGTATTTTAGTCAATGGGTCAAATACTTTAAACTTCTACCCATTGTATGACCCATTGCAATACATACTAATTATGTATATATCTACCCAATATGTAAACACTAGTTGTTATACATATGCATTACTAAAACATAAAAGCACTATTACTTGTTTAGTGTTTTATATGAAAGATGTAAGTGTGTTAGTAAACTATTGACTCAAACTATTTACGTATTTTATTTGTTTCGTTAAAATGATTTTACGTTTGTTATCGACAAAACATTAGAAGATCGTAAAATATAAATAAACGTTTTTACGGCTTATTTGTATTAACAACATCTTCCAAGAGTCGATCGACATGGTTTCGAAAAGATTTGTTTTTCTGTTTAGTTTTCAAAGTCCATGCCTCGTTTGCATTGAAAATTGTTTTTAATTGCCCAATCTCCTTCTGAAGATCCCGTTCCCAACATTTTGCACACATACGAAGATTTCGAACATGGGGTAAAAGTTGTTTTTGAAAAATATCCCTTTGTTTTCGCGCATAAGGCGATTGAAAAGTTTCAACTTTTATTTTCGAATTACGTTCAATTTCTTGTTCCAAAAGATTAAGGTCAGACATAAATGTATCAAAATATTTAAGTAATTGACATCTTTCGGGTGATGGTGTGATTTTAATCAAAGAAGGTAGAGGACCATTTATTTGTGCAACTTGTTGGATGGGAACAACATTAGAAGAGGACTCAGGAATTGGTGTGATAACCCACGGTGTATTTGTATTATCCTGTTGTTTGACAAAAGTCATTTTTGAATAGTCAAATGGTTTGTTATATTCAACATTTTCCATTTTCAACCGACTCTCGTCATTTGCATCGAATTCCTCTTCACGATTATATTCAACAACACTTCATAATGGAATCATCAATTATATGTTATACCTTTGTACACTGAGGATTTGGTTTGAATGCTCTATGTGAGCGTGGTTTGTAATCGACAAGAATTGGCCCATATCCTTCTGGATTTGGCTTAAAAGTAAACTTTTGAATTGTTGTGATTGACTAACCATGTTTATAAACAACATTTCGCAACTCTTTGATTTTGTTTTGTAAATCGACAATTTTGTCAAGATACTGATCAATTCTCGTCCTTGAATGTTTTTTGTACTCAGAAAACTGTTTTTGACATGTTAACAACTCAGACTTGGCTTTTTGAGTTTGTGAAGTAAGAGCGTTGATTTGTTGTTGATGATCAAATTTTTGTTGTTCTATTTGAGAAAGCAATTCATTCTTGGATTCGACTAGATTACGTATCTTTATTTCCAAAGATTTTTCATTTTGGTATGATTTTGAAAAAGCGGCTTCAAAACTGTATTCACGTTTCTCTTTTGTTTCAAAATTATTGAGTTGTAACTTATAGCATTCATTATCCTTAGTTAACAGTGCAATTTTAGCATTAAGTCTCTTATTAATCTCAGTGCACTTCTCTAATTGAGATTGGGTAGTCTCAAATAAGGTCATTAGCTCGGGATCTCGATTAGACAAAGGCTCATTCTGTTCAACTTGAGTCTTCACATAATCATTATTTAGATCCTCAAATATAATCACAGAGTCAACTTGTTTATCAATATTAACCAGTAGGTCATCTTGATCGTCAAATGTAACTACGGGATCCATTTGATGCTCTTCGTGATGAGATGTAGAAGGCTCATGTTGAACACTATGTGCCTCGTCGGATGCAGATGCAAGCGGATATATCAGATCATGTATAAGACATATGTTAGGATCCGGTACCTGAGACAAGCCATCAATGTCATAAATTGGGCATGTGTCACTCATGTAGAGCTCTTGCATGTTGGCCATTAACATCACAGCTGCGTTAGCTTGCAAGTCCTCCATGTCATCATTAGATTCTGCATTAGCCATGAAGCTCTGTTCTTTGTTGGTAAGTGTTCCACCAGCTTCATCTTTGAGAGCCAAGAGTAAAGCTTCCTTGTGATAAGCGCTACCTCTTGTTCTCGGCTTTGGGTAAGCATTAGCCAGATGACCCTTCTCGTTGCAGTTGTAGCATCGAAGACCATTAATCCCAGTCTGAACATTTCCCTGATCAACCATTTGAACCCGTTGTTGTGGAGCACCCATATTATTCCTTCCATTAGCATTAAATCCTTGACCACCTACCCATCTGACGACCATTTCCACGGTTCTGAACCTCAACCCTTCTATTGTTAACAACAGCTTGATTTCTTGTGTTTGATGAGGTACGAATATGGTTATTTGATTTGTTAGCAAATCTCACGAAAGCTCGAGCAATTAACAAAAACCATTGATTCAATGAATCGAACGCTGCTGCATCCTCATCGATGTCATTTGTAAAGTCTTTGAATCGGTGTTGTTGTTGTAAGGAACCGTTGAGTTTCTTTTGATTGGCGAAGGATCATATGGTGTATGTCTGACGATTGTTGTGGTGGATTTGTGAAGACAGCTTGGCGATTTAGGCGGGGATAACAAGCTTGAGTGTACAAAGCAAGAGTTTCATTATCCGGTAGAGTTGGAGATGCATGGACTCCACCGATAATTTTGTCTTTGTCTACTTCTTTTTGATGGTGCTTCAAATAGTCATACAACAATCTGTACGTTGCTTGATGAAGATTCTTAGCTTGACGGATGAATGTAACATACTTTTCCCAATCAGGACCAAGACAGCTAAGGAACTTTGTATTGATTGCAATTCTTGGCATAATGATGCCGTGTTTGTCCAAGTCATTGATGATATCTGAGAACCGATGATAGTATGACTCTAATGATTCCCCTGGTTCAATCATGAAATTCTCATAGGATAAGTAAAGTTTTGATTCCATGTCTTCTTGATTGAGTTCTGTGCCTTCCATTAGAAGATGAATTTGTTCCCACATAGCTTTTTAGTTTTCTGAGCATCAACACTGCGTAAAATCAGATTGGGTAGACCCAAAAGGATATATTGCATTGCAAGTTCATTTGCTTCCAAGTGAAGTAGTTGTTCAGCAGTGAGTTGATCTAATCTGAGAATGGTGGTAACATCATCTCTTGGTGGATCGTGATTGGATCTCCGAGGACTGTAGTAGGCATTTGTTAAGGACCTTCAAGAATGACCTTCTTCAAAACTTACCATGTGGTTTCTTGAGATCACAAAACCTAAACAACCTTATCACCCATTGATCATAGTTTTAGGGAGTGAGCATTGGAGGTCTCGAGGATCCAACTTCACGAATGGATTGTTGGGCTCGCTAAAGCTTCACACATCTTTGCAAACCAAGAAGGTTCCTTTTGCGTTGTGACATTCATAGCATACTTAACTGGAAACTGATATTGAAAGTAGTTAGCATGTTGATATTGTTGACGAGGTTTTGGTTGTGGGATTTGTGGTGGAAGAGGTTGTGCTCCTTGAGGAAAGTAAATTGATGATGGTTGTTGAAATTGTTGTTGAGGATATTGTTGTAGTTGTTGTTGTTGTTGAGGATATTCATGAGGAAAGTAGTTGGAGTATGGTGGTTGAGACATCTTGAAACTTGTGTTTATGATGGATCTTTGTAGTCGAATGAAACTTGATGTTGTTGTTGAAGTACACTTAGGCGTAAACAAGACTTAGGCGTAAATTGATGTCCTTACACATAACTTCCACTTACGCGTAAACAAGTAAGCTTAGGCGTAAATACTTCTTACACGTAAGCTTTTGGTTAAACTTAAGCTTATGCGTAAACTAAATGCTTAGAAGTAAGAACCTTAGGCGTAAGCAAGCTTAGGCGTAAAGTATTTACTCGTAAGAGTTTAGGCTTATGCGTAAACTTAGGGTTTTACCCAAAAATCCTTTACACTTATCCAAGTGTAAAAGATATCCACAAGTCAAAGTGTTTTTAGGCTTATCCAAGCAAGAAAACACTGAGTTAACCAACAGCTTCGAAGATCGTTGAAGAAATTCCTTACGCGTAGGAGCTTAGGCGTAACTGAGACTATAGGCGTAGAAGCTTAAGCGTAACTTTAGGGTTTTGTTATGCGTAAAAATAAATTTACTAAGCTTGATTTTTATGCACTAAACGTTCTGGAAACTTGATTTTAAGTATAAAACAACTTCAAAAAACACCAAAATAAGAAGAAAGTTTGAAACTTGATGATCCAAAGTGAAAGATAACCTTACGGGTAAAAGAAGTACACGTTTCAAAAACCAAGTTCAAAAACTTATCTAAACACGTAAAGTTTGAAACTTTTTGCAAAAAACAGAAACTTTAACACTAAACAAACCTTAACCCCTAAGAATCTTGAGTTTACAGGTGTAAAAATCAAAGCTTTTATGCGTATGAAAAGTGTAAACCGCAAACCTTACACGTACGACTTATAACTTCAAAAACAAAAGTGTTTCACCCAATTAGATGGCGATTGATACCATCGTTAGGTCACCATAACTTAACACAAGCATCAATATGATAGAAATAGAGAGCGGTTGCACACACAATAATACACGATATAAAGAAAGGTTATGCGTAGGATTGTATTAGAGTGAACAACACTCTCGAATGAGTATACATAAGTATTTTAGGGAAGGTAGGCTAGGCATATATCTAGTCCTTCCTAGACCTCATAGGCCTTAGCATGGGCTTTTGGAACTTTCTACATAAGTCGTGCCTTAATAACTAACATAAAACCATATAAATGCAACTTATTACATATAAATGACTAACACTTTATAATAACGTTTAGGAGTGTTTCCAAATGACTAAACCCCTAACTATTTATTTTTCACGTCACTAAATGTTTTAAATGCGTAAACATTAGTTAAATGAGTTAGTTGACCTTATCCCACTTTGAGTGTTAGAATGTTATTGGAAACATCAAAGGTAAAGTGCGATTGGGGGTTTAACAGTCGAGTATAGTATAAAAAAACAAACCCAAAAATCTCGAGACTACACGGGCGTGTTGGGTGGCCATGCGCCTCCTCAATAGCCCAATCTTGTATGGGATTTTTAGGGTCTTACCTTAATATACCCAACGAGTTTTTGTACAAATGGTGCTTTTACAATAGTCTTTGCAAATATAGGTTCATTTCAAATCCTTTTGTATACATAGGTCTTTCAATACAAATAAAACAAAATGAACCCACTTGATAAATTTGGCTTTGTTTACATATTTCATTTAGCCCTTTGTTAAATAAATAGTGTTCATTTACATCCATTTAGAATTTAATGATTTGTTTTACATATTTCACACGAGAATAGATGTTTTTCTTACACCTAAAACTGTATTTATATAAGTATTTGCATTTACACGTAGTTATTTTAAAACTAAATTTTCTATTTATATAAAACATATAATGTCACATTAATTTTTAAAATTAGCATCACTACTTGGGATTGTGGAGAAATTTTAGACTTCATTACACTTTTAAGTGTGAACTTTTTTTTAATACAATTATAAGTCTCAAAAATATATATTGTTTTGCGATTTTTTTTTCATGCTTATTAACATAACCAATTTTTATACATTATTAAGTGTTAATAAATACATAAAATTTTACGCACCTTTTAAAAGTGTGACAATAAATTTGTGTAAATTAAACTATTTTTTTGTAATGGGTGGATAAAACCTATTGATAATAATAATAATGAATATTAATTCACTACTACTATTTTCGGTTATATTGGTATAACTATGAAAATATATGAAACAAAATTGATTATATCAAGTATATTGGTAAATATGTATTAAATGACAGCAATTGTTTAGCTAATGATTTTAATGTTTTTTTTTTTCACAAAAGAAAACGATACGGATTTTGACACTAAAATAAAATATTTTCATTTTAACTTTTCAATTAGGCTTATGTGCTCAACTATCATCATGTTGGAAATAAACTCAAATTAAGTAAATACATATTTGGGTATGTTTGGCGCAATGGGCTGGGGTTAGGGTTTGGGCTAGGTTGGGGTTGACACTTTTATTATAAGTTGAAGTTGAAATTTGTATTTTTGTAAACTTGTTTGGCAAATGAGATTAAGCTTAGGCTTATTATTGCAAAATTACTAAAAATGACGTAATTAAATGAGTTTTCGTATATGTTAGATATTTTAATAGGTAAATAAGTAATTTATTGTTCAAAAACCTCTGGCTAAAGTTTTTAGCCCTTTAATGAGACTAAAGTTTTAAGCTCTTTTTAAAAGCTTATTATTTCATAAGACTGCATGACAAACAAGACTTACTTTATAAGCCGATTTAAAATAAAAGCCCAAGCCCTATAAGCTTCTCATAAGCCCCTCCTCAAACACAACTGTAGTAGTTTATATTTTTGAAAGGAGGTAAACGAATAATGTTTTGTTGGCTCAAGCTCCCGTAATGTGAGTAAGATAATCAATTCAATGAAACAAATACCACTAGGTGGTTCTGGGATATCACGTGGAATCGTGTGATCACTTTCCAAAGTAAACTATTCAGCCCTAATGCCCGGGTTGCAGCGAATATCTGCTTGGGATAAGACCAAATGCGTTATGGAATTAGGCACACCGCAACCTTCTTGCGCTTATAAGTGTTAATCGTTTCGTATCTCTTTCATGCATAATCGATCTCCTATTTATAGGAGATTACTCTCAACCGTTCAAAATGGAATTATGAGGATTAATCGCCCATTAATCACCTCATAACTATCCCCATTATAGCGGTTAGTGGTTACATGACCAATTAAACGTGGTCATAAAGCGCTTGTAATCGCCATTTAGCGATAGTTTAACACTAGCGATTTTTCATACCTCTAGCGGTATTTCATACCTCTAGCAAGACTTTCGCGCTTCCGGTGGAAACACCGCCATGGAAACACCGCTATCGCTGGAAACACCGCTTATCGGTGAAACCACAAGCGCACTTTCCACTAGTACTACCAATACAAACCACTATAAGAGTCGGGGTGTTCATGGACCCATGGGTTACACCTCGCACCTCCTAACCCATTACAAGGTGTGAACTAATCCCACAAGTGCACTAAATTTTCCAACAATCCTCCCCAAATTTAGTTCACTTCCTTTGCATGAAAAATAAACATCAAGCAAAACATGTGCATAAACGAAATGTCCCGAGGATTGAATTTCCATCTTAGTAAATTACACGCTCAAATATTCGAGAATCGGGTGTTCTAAGAATTGAACCCTTCAACCCATTTGAATACACAAGATAAAATACACACAAGTTTTCAAACACTTAATAGCTCCCGACACTATACAAGCCATGTGTCCATATCCAAATTCATAAATGTTGTAAAAGCTAAAAATCCAAAAGCTTCACAGGCGGCAAAACTTCAACATTCACATAGGTGGTTCCTCTTTATTCATGCTCCCCAAGCACTTTGTCAAAGAAATATAACCATTAAGTAAAGACTTCATCCTCCTTTCAAGAGTTCTCGAGCACAACCTTGGGATGTAAATAAAGCATGTGCTCCAATCCATCGAATGTTCGACTTTCCACATTGAACTCGACTCCCAAGTTTCCTTAGGAGGAGTTGGGTGTCCTAGCATTCGATGACTAGGTTGGATTTAAACCCATCCCTTTAGCGCACTTTATAACCAAGTCTCTAGCCAAACCCTTCGTCAAGTGATCGGCTAAATTTTGTTGAGATCTAACAAACTCTATAGATACCACCCCATTCATGATAAGCTCACGAATCATGCTATGTCCGACACCTAAGTGTTTAGACTTACCATTGTACATTTGGCTATAAGCCTTAGCCAATGTAGTCGCACTATCACAACCGGATAGAAATAGGTGCTATAGGTTTAGGCCACAATGGAATCTCGAAGCAAGTTTTCAACCATTCGACTTCTTTACCAAGTAATGCTAAAGCCACAAATTCAGATTCCATTGTTGAACGGTGATGCAAGTTTGCTTCTGGATGCCCAAGAAATTGCACCTCCAAGTAGGAATACCCGGTCGCTAGTAGACGAATTGTCTTGATGTTATCGATCCAACTTGCATCGATGTATCCTTCCAACATCGATGGGTAACGATATATGAGAGACTATAATCCATAGTTCTCTTGAAATACTTCATGACAATGAGCTCGCTTGCGTTGATGAGCACTAGGATTACTAGTATACCGCTCAATTTTCCCAACGCAAAACCAATATCGGTCTTGTACAAGTCATAGCATACATCGGGCATCCAATTACCCTAGAATACTCGGTTGAGATCTGACCTTGCCATTATTAGGCATCGACTCACAAGTATCCATAGGTGTACTCACAGAGTACAATCAAAGTAATTGAATTTCCTCGATGCCTTCTCAATATAATGAGACGAGAGATAGAAATTCTATTACTCTCATGTTTAATCCTTATACCAAGGATAACATCGACCTCCCCATGTCTTTCATGGAGAACCTTGATGACAAAAATTCCTTTGTCGGTCAACTGATTTTGGTCGGTGCCAAAGATCAACATGTCATCAACATATAGACAAATGATGACTCCTTTACAGATTCATCAAATTTGCTATATACACATTTGTCACAGTTAAGAACATAACCACTAGACAAAACCACTTCATCAAATTTTGATGTCATTGTTAGTGCTGCTTAAGTCCATAAAGAGACTTAATCATTTTGCACCTTGTTTTCATTGCCGGGCATGATGAAGCCACGAGGTTGGTTCATATAAACCTCCTCTTCCAATTCACCATTCAAGAAAGCATCTTCACATCCATCGATGAATAACCAGATGTGAATAGATGCCAAAGCAATCGGCGATCTTATGATAATCGACGAGCCACGGGGCATAAGTATCAAAATAGTCTATTCGACTTTTGTTTAAAGCCCCGAATGACTAGTCTAGCCTTGAACTTTCAATAGTTCCATCTACCTTCATTTTCCTTTTGAAAATCCATTTGCAACCCGAGGTTTGCAACCGTGAGAGTAGATCAACCAACACCCAAGTGTTGTTGCCCATGATGGAATCCATCTCATCATTGATTGCTTCTTTCGTAAAGCAATATCACGGGACTTCATTGCTTCTTCAAATGTCTTGGGATCATCCTCAACAATGAAGCAATAGGAGTATTGGTGCGAAACCTCATCCCTTGTTCCTTCAACTAAGTACGGTTGAAACTCGGGTCCAAATGATTTTGGAGTCCTTACCTTTTGCTCTTTCTCGAGCACGAGTTCAAGTTGTTGAACCACAACCTCATCAGGGGACCACCGATGGTTCACCATCGAGGACCTCTGATACACCAAGTGTCATGAGTTCCACTAGGAATCCTCGACTTGGTCTGGGGCCGATGAGAATCTATTCTCATCAAAGTCTCGCATCCCTTGATTCAATAATGGAGTTAATTGAAACATATTCATTAGGTTCAATAACATAGAACCTAAAAGCCTTGGAATGCTCGGCATATCCAACAAAGATGCGATCAATGCCTCTTTCACCCAAAGTTTTCATCTTTGGATCGAGAGTCTTACAACTGACCTACAACCCCAAACCTTGAGATAGTTCAGTTGGGTTTCCTTTTAGTCCAGAGTTCATAAGGGTAACCTTGTTCCTTTTGTTGGGAACCCTATTTAATAAATAACAATCATAACATAGCTTCACCCGTAACCTTGACTCGATCCTCGAATAGGACAACATAGAATTAACCATCTCCTTGACACCTGTTTTCCTTTCGAAATACCATTGTCTTTGAGGAGTATAAGGGCGTCGTTTCATGGATTATTCCAACATCTTGAAAGTCTTGAGTATCCATGTACTCACCTCCTATCGATCCTTAATCTTTTGATCAATGACCCAGTTGTAATTCAACTGCATTTTAAACACTTTGAATTTATCTAATGCTTCATCCTTGGTATGTAACGAGATAGACATAACAAAATCTAGAAGCATCATCAATAAATGTCACAAAGTACTTTTTATTTCCCAAAGAATGAGTGGCATGCAAATCACACAGTCACGTGAATAAGCTCCAAGATCTTAGTCTCACGACTAACACCGAAAGGGTTTCTTGTTATCTTGGTCAACATGCAAGTTTTACACTTTTCGTGTCCATGTCAAAAGCAAGGATTAAACCATCCCTGAGCGTATCTTGCATCCTTTATAGTGAACATGACCATGTCTAGCATGCCAAAGGGTAGAATCGGTCGATCATATGTGGTCACAAAAGTGAAATAACACCGCGGTGGTAATATTAAGCTTCGAACATTTGATTACATAAATAACCAAAACCAATAAAACACCACATTTAGAAAGAACAAATTTATCGATTCAATAACTTGTTTATATCCATGATTATTCAAAACACTACTTGAAACCAAGTTCTTCCCGATATCGGGAACATGAATAACATCAAACAAAGTTACAATCTTTCCGAACTAAACCTAAGATCTACACAACCACGACCATGCACCAAGGCTATTGACTCATTTCCCATGTGAAGAATAGAACCATCATTCGGTTGACTCATAAGTCTTGAACCGACTTCTATCTTTGCACACATGAACTGTTGCACTGAGTCAACCCACCACGCAACATCATCATCCTGCACATAAAAGATTCGGATACATATGTAACATAATAATTCGAAAAGACTTAGTAAACATATTACGACCTTTCGGTGAGTTGGGTGAACCACCACTCCCTGAACCATTAGTGCTCGATCCATTGGCTTTACCACCAATTTAACACCTTTGGTCCCTTTTAATGTGACCGGTCTTGCCACATTTCCAACAAGTAGGAGTTGCCTTCTTGTTAAGATGCGCCTTTGTGTTATCATGATATTTCGTTTGCCTTTGTTATCATTGTACCGGTGGAGTTGTTATGCTCCACCATATTGACAATGATGGTCGATAGCATTGCTACTCTTTGGCTTGTCATTATCACCGCACCTTGAGAGATTCCTCAATGTGCGGATGACCGCCCAACTCAACAAGAGTTAACTCCTCCTTCATATGTTTCAAAGTATGCTTGAAATCTTTCCATGAAGGAGGAGTTTGTCAATGACACAAGAGACTTTGATAGCCTTATTCATGTTCATTTAGTGTTGTGTAAACCTTCCAAGTATTCCAAGAAGTTCATTGTATTGTTCCATAACGGTCTTGAATAAGTCATTTTGTAATTTGTGAAATTACTAACAAGGAACTTCTTACTTGATGCATCCTCGACCATATATTTGGCATCCAAGGAATCCCAGTTCTTTGGAAGATTCAAAATTCGATAAATATCAAGCGAGCATCGACATACCATTGAGAATAAGACCTGCATATGTAGTCATCATTCTCCCATTTGCTCCTCCTCGGATCGCTCCACAGTAGCATCATCCCCATCATCGTGAATAGGAGTAGTCGGCATAGACCACACTCATGCTTGACAACAAGAAGTGCATCTTCTTCGCCACCTCCTAAAGTCCACCCTTCAAACTTGTCCACTTTGGCAAAGTTTGAAGCCATGTGTTTCATTGCGGCGGTTGCCATGGATTATCACAAAATAGTTTACTTTGATTGTTGGCTTCAGCTCCCGAGCAGGTAAGATAATCAATTCAGCAGAAACAAATGCCACTAGGGGGTTATCGGATATCACTTGGAATCGTGTGATCACTTTCCAAAGTAAACTATTCGACCCTAATGCCTGGGTTGCACGAATATCTACTTGGGATAAGACCAAATGCAGTTATGGAATTAGGCACAATTCTATAACCCTTGCGCTTATAAGTGTTAATCGTTTTCTGTATCTCTTTCATGCATAATCAGATCTCCTATTTATAGGAGATTACTCTCAACCGTTCAAAATGGAATTATGAGGATTAATCGGCCCATTAATCACCTCATAACTATCCCCATTATAGCCGTTAGTGGTTACATGACCAATTAAGCGTGGTCATAAAGCGGTTATAATCGCCATTTAGCAATGCTAACACTAGCGGTACTTTCATACCTCTAGCGGTGCTTTCATACCTCTAGCGGTACTTTCGCAGCGCTTCATTGGAAACACCGCCATCGCTGGAAACCACAAGCGATTACTTTCCACAAGCGATGCTTTCCACTAGTACTACCAATACAAACCACTATAAGAGTCGGGTGTTCATGGACCTTGTATGGGTGTACACTCCGTACCTCCTAACCCATTACAAGGTGTGAACTAATCCCACAAGTGCACTAAATTTTCCAACAGTTTTTAGCTAAAAAACGTGAAAGAATTCAAAGAAATATGAAGCCTTGGTGGTGGGGTCTATATATATATATTTTTTTTAATTTTTTTTAAAAGACCTATTTTCCCAAAAGAAATTGAAATGAACTCATATTTGCAAAGAGTCTTGTAAAAGGCATTATTTTACAAAAAACTCGAGTCTTGTCATTTGTTACTTACCTTTTGCTAATATACATTCTTTCTCCCTAATTTTTTTTTTCACTCTACCATCTAAGTCTACTTTATTATTGTGATCTAAACTTCTCGTATATCCTTAATTGAAATATCACTTCTTCCGCAAGAGAGATTTACAAGAACCTAATCCACTCTTATGAATTGTGTCGAAGGTTTTCTTATCTATACCTTTTCTATTAGAATCGAGTCTCTAGGTTAGGTTAGGGCTTGGTTTGAACATACAACTATTATTCATTCGACGTGGTTTTAAGTTTGTAAAGTCTTGTATTTTTGTGATCAAGCCTAGATCGGAGAAGATCTAGTTTGCGGTTTGATACTTCCAATGGGGAAGTCTTTGTAGTCTTAGTGATTAAGTTGAATCACGAGATTCTTGTGGGTTGTTTTCGAAGGCGGAATACCGTTGGGAGTAGCTCTTCTTAGTGAGCGTCGATCTTTGTGCACATCGGTGGAGTAAAGTTGTAACGATTTGTAATCCACCATAAAGATTATACTTAGTAATGGTATCGGTATCGTAGATTCGCAACTGGACGTACGTATGATATTAACCCACATCTCTAACTAGTATATATCGTGGTGTCTCTTTACTCACTTTATATATTGTGGTTGTGATTGCGGTAGCGATTGTTATTATTGCATAATTACTTGTTGATCTTTGAGACTATAAGTATTAAACTTCAAGTTAGTTAAAAAGACCGTATTTACCTCCCTCTACGATTCTACATATACAGAACAACAACATAAAAACATATGTGCATATAGGAAAATGTATAGGTGACATATAAATGCATGAAAGCATACATATGCATGGAAATATAAAATCCCAAAAGCATAGACATTCGAGAATATAAGATATAAGACTTCATTACAAAAAGTACTTCTATTTTCTACACTTATTTTGCTACGATATGGTCAAGTGTGGATATTTTTTATATATATAATAAGTTTGCTACATTAATATGTGTCACAAATACTTTAAAATTAATCCACATAGTTGGGATCTTCTCCATAGATGTCACCTTTCGAAGATCATGCGTGATGGAGTTGAAGCGAAGCGATGGGATGACTTAAATTCTTTATCGAGTTACATACTCTTTCTTCTTCTAAGGATAGATGGATTTGTGATTTGAATGGCGAAGGTGAGTTTCGTGTTAAAGAGGTTCGTATAATTTAGACGATATTCTTCTCCCTTCAGATACCAATGCAACGAGATGGGTGAAATATATCCCGATTAAGGTTGACGTTTTTGCTTGGCGTGCTCAGCTTGATCGTCTTCTGACCAGATGTAATCTTATTCGTAGAGGAGTGGTTTTGGATTCCTCTCTATGCCCGATATGTGGCTTGGTTCCAGAGGATATTCATCATATTATGTTTCGATGTGATTTTGCTCAGCTTGTCTTTCGCAGGATTTGTCGTTGGTGGGACTTGGATTGGCATGACTTATTGTCCTTTTCAGATTGGGTTGCTTGGTTTTCTGCTATTCGCTTCCCGTCTAGACTCAAGTTAATTTTGGAAGGAGTTTTTTACATAGCCTGGTGGCATCTTTGGGCGTTCAGGAACCAAGCTATTTTTGCAGTGAACCCTCCGAGACGTTCTGTGATTTTTGATGATATAGTGTCGCATTCTTTTAATTGGTGTTCTAGTAGATGTAATAGTTTGTTTTCTTTGGAGAGTTGGATGAAAAATCCTCATTTGATTTCTTTGTAATGTTCTTTCTAGCTTCTTGCTAGTTTATATAAATTTGCCGTTCAAAAAAGTGTGTACAATTACAATAAAGCCAGGTGGGCGGAACCGGAAATGAGAATGTGGGGGCAAAAATTTTTTTGAGCGACAACAATAGAATGCGGAAAAAAAACGAGGATCGTAATGATAAATCGAGTATTTTTACTTTAAAATGATGGATTTATAAAGTTTTAGAGTGTTGAATGTTGGGTTTTAGTATGTGGGTGGGGGGCATTTTGGATTTTGAGTGGGAGGCACTTTCGAAAAATGGTCAAAATTTTAAAAAAATTACACTAAAATCGTGACTTTTTCGGCTAGCCATGCGGGGCACTTGCCACCCATTGTTACCAAGTAGATCCGTCCCTGAATAAAGCTACACTTATATGTGTAACAAATGTTTTCGCACTTATATGTATATATAAAATTTGGATAATATCTTCACACTTATATGTGTAAAAAATTAAGAAAAATCATTAACCAGCCAAAAGTCAACCCTTATCCTTTTTTCATTACTTCCATTTGCCTTTTCCCATTTTTAATTAGTCTTTCATTAATTCAATTGACTTCACTCCTTTTTTTACATGTCATTCTTTTGTACTTTTTTTTAGAAAGTACATAGGAATGACGATGTCAAAAATTGTGGAGTCAATTGAATGAAAGAAAGTCGAAGTTGAATGACCAATAGTAAAAGAATGACACGTGTCAAAATTTTGGTCAAGTCGAGCGATTGAGCGATCGAGCATGGCCAAAAATGGAAAAAGCCTAAAAATGACCATTTAACTGACTATACAAGACTTTTTATTTTGGGAATTTGCTCAAACAATTATCACACCCATTATTACTGCATGAAAAAGTGTAGAATCGATAATTTTACACATTTTTTATTATGGTTATTTGGTCTTTAAAATACAAAGAATTCAACTAGTTTTTTCTAGTGTTTATAAAAGGGTAAAAACATATTAGTTATGGTTCTCTATACCTAATGCATAGAAAATATGTACACATGGAGCTGCTAGGATCGTTTAGAAAACCTAGTGATATCTCGATATGAAATGATGTACATAAATGCATTTACTCGATATTAAACCTAGTGACATCTCGATAGAAAACATAGTGACATCTCGATTTGAAATGATGGCATCTCAAAAGTTTATTCTTCCTTGATTATTCTTCTCAAATCTCCTCCAAAGGACTCCAATTCTTTATGCCTTTTATTCTTCGATTCATCATTGTCTCCGGCGTAAAGGAAATGATGTATCTACGTCGTAGAAGCTATATCAGATAAATGCCCAATAATCCAAAATGTCTGCGACGTAAAGGCAAGTATGCCAATGCGGCGTAGAAGTTACGTCTTGATTTCGCTTCAAACTCTTCACTAATTACGGCATGGAGACAAGTACCTCTCTACGTCATAAAAGTATTGATTCCAAATTTCTTCAAAGTTTTCTTCAAACTGATTAGTTTTTCGCATCTTCCATTCTAATGCTCCATTAAATCCTATTATGCAAATAAGAAATAATTAAGTACCATAATTATACAAAACTAGCAGGACCCTATGACTAAATATTACTACACTCGGCCTTATTGCTGATGTTTTAGATGTGTGTGAGAGATATGAAATGGTTTGTGTATATTTATATAGTGGATGTTGTTATATATTTTTAATAATCATTATTGGTAATAATGATTTTTAGCGGTTACACGTTTTTAATAATGGCCTATAAATGATTTGAAAACTAAATTTAATTTAATTGAAACGTCTGCATTTAAATTTTAATAATAAAGTGTATTGAATTTTAAGTCTTCCTTTTATAGTAAGTGTGTGAGGCTTATTTTTTAAAACTTCCTTTTGAATGTCCTAAATGCATTATAATGTAGTTAAGATAAGATAAAACAAAGCAACAACATAGGATACTGATAAACAAAAATGTGATATTATTTGATGTTATCAATGTTATTAAAATCAACGAGTTTTTAAAGTCAAAAAATAAAATGAGTAATTTAGGTTTATCTCAACTACATATAAAAGTGAATAGAAACACATTTAATTTACAATTAAGAAAATATTTTTAACAAACAACCCTTACATCTAAATAACTAGATTAATATTAAAGAAAGCGATTGTATAACGACAAATAATTATCTTGTGAACTTGTGTTTTGGTGTGACCTTTGGATACAACACTTGGAGTTTAATTTGTAGTCGTTCATGAGTAAAAAAATCATGAGTTATAAACGAAAAATGAAAAAGTTTGAGATTCAACCATACTTAAACTATTAATTTAGTGGTGGATATTGTTACCATTTTTAATCAAGAATATTTTAAAACTTGTCATTTAAACCGAATTATTACAATGAGTAAAACTTTCCATTTAAATTTGTTTTGTAAGGGGTATTATAGGTGTTACACATCACTCAAATTTAAGAATTTTAAGTTAAGAAAATTTATGCATGCATTATAAGTAGTAGAGATAGTATAGTTTTACAAAAAAATGTTTTATAATAGGGAGATGATTTGTACACTTTAATATACAAGCAGTTTAATATCATTATTGTACAAATATTTAATACATGAATCGAGTGTCTCAATCAATTTTGAAAGTGTACAAATTAATTCTGTTTAGAATCTAATCATGCTACAAGTTTTGAAAATCTTAACTACAAAATAACTTAAATTTTGTAATACACTCAAATTTTCACAGTACATTCAAAATTTACAATTTAAATTACAAGCAAATACTTTTAGAGGGTAAAAGATAAATTTATAAACATATGTTTATGATAACTTAAATTTTGTGTTTATGTTATAACATATCTCATTTCACAATAATATTTTTAGTTTAGTGTGTTTTTAAAATGATATTTATTTTGCTTTTATATTTTGATATTGCATCTACTTTTCGTACTTTATAGTAAATAAATTTAGTTACTGAGTAACAAATATCGCAACGCAAGAAGACGCCTGTTCTTGTTTGTATACGGGTGGCCATTTCGGTCACTATTTTTGGCCCACAAAGAGGTCTATTCCATCCACTATTCCAGTACACATGTCTCATTCAGTGAACAAGTTAAAACTTACACCATCAACAAACTTTTATTTTGCACCCTTTTCATAAAACAAACCTCAAGTTATACCAAAAGGAATGAATTATATCAATACGACCCTTGTTTAAATGAATCTCACCATGCCTATAAATATGTTTTGGTGGACTTAAAACTGAATGTGAATCACCAAGGTCCCTCATATTTACGGGTATGAAAATCCAAGAACTTTTACATGGTACGTGATGTAATTATGTTCATCTTTGGTAAAATTATCTCTAGCAGGAAGCACTAACAAGAATGAGCGGTTGGAACCTGAAAGCAATAGGTTACTAATTAATCTATACTATATTATAATGCATGTAAAGTTAAATCTTATTTCAGTCTAACTCCTAATCAAAATTAAGATAAAGAAACTTAATCGTGAGATACGTATCGACTTTTTAACAAACTCCGGCCTAACTACTAACCACTAAAAATGAAGATTAGGGCTCCGATTATAAAGTGATATGTATTACTTCCAACTAAAAATCATATTTATTTTTAAATTGAAATATCTTTTATATAATTTATTTTTTATAATCTAATTTCACCATATTTTAAAATTTTGTGCTCTTTAATTCAACATCCATTTTCATATATTTTTATGAGTTTTTATCTTTATATTTTTAGTGGGGTTTATTTTATTTTATTTCAAATTTTTACAACTTTAACCATTATTCAAATCAGTATACAATCTTAATTCATCAAAATTATATACTTTTGGGGAGAGTGTTTGATAGGTAAGAGATTGCGAGGTATTTACATATAGAATAATGATGTCACGGAAAACTACAGGTAATACAAAAAATACATACAACTAACACATATCATTTGGAGTGTTGTGAAGCGAATTCACTAAACGGTAGTGTAAAACAAATATAGCTATATTTTCATGCCATTTGTCTTGTGGTGTCATCCCACTAGTTTATCATAATAGGTTAATTAATTTGATTTAGTTTAGCAAAACCCTTAAAAATTGCAAACGTCGCACGAAAACTCACACAATGCCAAAACTTATTTTAGTAAATGTCATAATTATAAACCCATCTCCAAACAAGATAGTTACGGAATAATAACAAAAGTAATAAAATAAATATATAAAGCTAAAAAGAATAAAAAGTGCACAGTTCTTATGTAAGAATCGTGAGTCGTAGAGACGTGTTTGCGAAAACTTTTTTGGGAGTTGTTAATTTTGTTATAAAATAATCTCTTTAAAATAAATAAATTGTTTGGATACGTTTGAATCATTAACTCAAGCCTTTATTTCAAACAAATAGCTCTAAATGAAAAGTTCGATTCATGTTTTTAAACATTTTGGATTGTTAAAACTTTAAATTCTTGATATCCCTCTAAACATTTGTTTATAATTATGTATACGTCCTTTTACGTCGTTTTACATCTTATAGTTATATTTAATGCTTAACTTACTAAACACTTTTATTGAAAAAGATACGAACAGAACATGCTATTATGATTTTGCGATTAACAACTTCACATTTCTGATTTTAACAATTACACTGATACAACTTACAGTGGGCTTTTGCAAAACATACCCATAGTGGCATTACTAGGCGCAGAAATCAATTATATTTTCGAGGCAAAATAAAAGTGGATTTATCGAAATCAGTAACTTTGGGATTTTCAATGTTTATCGAAATTTGTGTTTGAATTGTGTTAGAATAAATTTCATGGGGTTTTATTTTGATTCAAGTGTTTTTACTTTTTTTTTTTTTCTTGAAGTATAGTTTTGTAGTAATGAGGAAAAATTATAAGGATTCACTTAAAGCTGTTGAAGCTGATATTCAACATGCTAATACTTTGTAAGTACCTTTTTCTTTTTCTAATGTTTTTATAGGGCTTATCAAGTTTATTCTGTGTGTGATGAATATTTGTTGTTCAAGAAAAGTTTATAGTGTTTTGAGTGCTTTGTAATGGTGAATTTAGTTTTCTTATTGGTAGATTGTGGGATTTTCACAGTTTGGGCTTGATGTTTAGCTGTTTAGTGTTTACCATGATTTAGGGAGTGCTTATTTAGAGGGCGTTTGAGATTGTGCACTTGCAAATTTAATTATTGCACGCAGATAATCAGAAAATAATGTTTGGAAAACCTTTTTTTCCTGAGAAAAGTGATTATCTGCAATTTTTAGAGGTTCAAAGCAGTTTTGGAAAAGCATAATCTGTTTTGAAAACACAATGTCAAACACCCGTTAAAACCAGACAAATTAACAGTTTTATGTAAACACTTCAAAGTGGTGATTTGCTTTGACAATAAACAAATGAGCACTCAAATAAGCAAAATCTTAAACAACCTCTTATATAGGGTCATGTTGATTTTATTCTATATTGGCACCAGGACTTGTGAATTTATTATGATTTTGTGATGTTATTCAGGGCATTAAATACAATTAAGGATGATAATGGAGGATGTATTCAAATGAGACTGTATTTTAGTCCAGCTGCAGACTTTTTCCGTGTCTATTTCCATGGGCAGATTGTAAAATTGCAGGAGCTTTTGGTTTAATCCGCTTTTATTTATATGGTACATGTTATTGTATTTGTTTCAGGATTTAGTTTACATGAGGTCATGCTGATAGTCTGATACCCAATCAGTTATGTAACTTGTCCACTTAAGTGAATGTTTAATATAGGTGTTAGAAAATGGTTTCTGAAAAGTTATGAAATGCGGATTTTCATTTTCAAAATTTTGCTCTATCTCTAAGAAGAATGCGGATAATCTCCCCCAAATAACAATCCCAAACACCTCTAGTTCCATCCATTAATGTAGGCATAACGCAGATGACATGATTGGTTGCGATTGAGTGAGGCGGCACATGACACGAGCTAATTGGGTTCCAACCCATGCTGTTAAGCACTTTGTGGACAAATACAATAAATGACTGACTATTTGTTAACTTGAGTTGCAAAATGCTTAATGATACAGATATATGCTGATGGAAAAACAACAATGCATGTTCATGAAAAAAGGGCAAGTCTCAGGCAATTTTACGGTGAGAAACTGGAAAAGTGTAAATTCGTGTTGGAACTTGCTGTTAGGAATTCATGAAGTGTATGAGTTTATGTGAACAGGTGTTGTATTTCCTTCAATTATGCAACTCCAAAGTGGGATAACGGATTTGGATGAGAGGAAACAGAAGGAGATTTTGTTGAAGAGATACTCACGAATGGACGAGTTGGGTAATGGAAGACTCTCGGATGCGGATGTAGAAAGAGAAGCCGAATGCGGGATTTGCATGGAAACAAATGGCAAAGTGGTGTTGCCCAACTGTACTCATTCACTATGCTTGAAGTGCTATCGTGATTGGTAAGAATTATTTTTCTTTTTGTATAGCTTAAACTTTGACTGGATAATTTTCGTAGCTTTGTCGCAGCTAGCATAAAACTCAACATTTGACCCTAAGGCTAGTGGTAATAACAACCAACTTCACCACCGCCACCTTAGCGTCACGTCATTTTCTTTCTCCACAACCAACTTCACCACCAACATAGTGTAATAACACAACCAACATCACCACCAAAACATACCCCACTTAAACACAAATATACCCCACAAAAACCATTTATTAAACACACACACACAACAACAACAACAACAACAACAATTACACAACTCTGTCATCTGAACGACTGAGTTCTCCCATAGTCATAGCATAGCACGCGTGACAATCAAGTGAGGATATCGTAAGATGGGTAGATCTTTCCAACTGCGTCTTTGGGGTGCCACATAGGCATAGCAAACGTCGTCGTTTTCTTATTACTACTAGTCCAATGATGGACATTATCATGCCTAGATGTTACATAGATTAGATAATCCACATATTGTCCATTTTGATGAAACCTGTAACAACGCTCAACCTACGATTGGTTGAAGTAGTTCAGGATAATATTGGTCAACTGTTGACCATTTCAGCAATTTAGGATTATGGGTTTATGTTTTAAGATCAACTATTTATTTTACATCTGAATCCTTTTCTCTAATTTTTCACTATTTCAAGCTAAAACTTTTAGGTTTTCAGCTTGACAAAAGTTTCTGTAAAGGTTATCCTCTAGAAACTTCTTGCAAATTATAAAGCTAATAGTTTGACCTTTGTTTTCTAGGCATGGGCGATCACTATCATGCCCGTTCTGCAGGAAAAGTCTGAAAGGAGTGAACTTAACTGATCTCTGGACCTGTGTTGAAAGCAGTGACATAATTGAGCAAGCCATAATCTCGGCAGAGAACTCAAAGAGGTTGTTCATGTACATAGACAAATTACCTCTCGTTGGGGCCTAAAGTTTAGTCTAATAGGTACATAATTTTTAGTTTGCAAATTAAGAGCTGTAAATCCTGCGGTTTAAATCTCTAGATGTTATGAAGCTTTCTGGGATTCTGATTATCATTCTTTTTGGTTTCTATGAACTCGTAATACGTATCAAACTACCAGTATATGATATTATCGTCACACTTGAGTTGACTGAATCCTAAATTAGTAGTGTAGAGCATCGTGATGCAGTGCTGCAGTTTAAGGGCCAAGACATTTACTCAAATGAGAACTTGAATCCTATGAACTCGTAATAAGTATCAAACTACCCGTATAGGCTATGACTATGTCTGGAAGTTGGTGAGCATAATGGAAAGCATAAATTATTGGGACACTCTAAATTATGGTATTTGGACATTTATACCTCATCATAACCCTTACATTTTCACCCATGTGTCCAAACACTATAATTTAGAGTGTCTTTTGTGAGTGTCATCTCCTAATAATGAAATGGTGTTCTACAGTCTGCAGTTTAATCTCCATTTATAGGTTTGTGGTTGCTATAAATTTGTTGCTAAATGTGACTCTTCAGCCAGTCTCACATCACAGCAAAATTAAAGATGGCGAGCGGAGTGGGTTAGGTGGGATGACAGATGAAATGAGTTTCTCTTGAGAGTTGAGTTGACATGTAAGCAATACTTTGACCAGTATTAATCATAAGTAACTAATATGGATATTAACAGCTAAAAATGGAAATAACAATTTGACACATTTGGTGTTTAGTTAAACAAAAGTATTACTATTATATTAATACAGATATTTCACAATTCTATATCATATATAATCATCTTCTATCATGGACCAGGTTCTATAATCTATCAAACTCCTACAAATTCTTAAATGGAAAATTCACCAGTTACCAATAGTCATTACATGAGCAGTCCCCTGCTTTGAAATGATGAAATCTGTAACGGTCTCTCAGCAAAATCTCTTTGTCATAAACCTTTGAAATCAACTTAGCAACAGTATGACAGTCCCCACAAACACGAAGATTCTTCATAACCCGAATTGGTTGACCCTTTTTCAAACTAATGAGTCCAAAGGCAATAGCTAACTTCTCACTATGAAGATGTAACGCTTGTTCTTGCATATCTTCTTCTTCAACACATTGAAGCAATTGAGACCTATTTGGCTCATACCCAATTAACTTTATCTTCTCAAAAACCTCATTTAACTTGGAATATATTCTTTTGGATTGTGGGTGTGTGTTATCTCCAACAATAAACTCATGAAAACTACCATCTACCTCCATTGAGCTACACCCTGGTTCTTTCTTTAATCCAACATCTTTCATACGCTTTCTTAACTTAGCAACTTTATCCCATTTTTCCAATTTTGCATATATATTAGACAAAAGCACGTACGCCCCATGGTTCCATGGTTCCAATTCAAGCAAACGAGCACTAGCTTGTTCCGCAACCTCTTCATTTAGATGGAGTTTGCATGCACCTAACAGAGCGCCCCAAACAGAAGCCAAAGGAGCCATTGGCATTGTCTTTATTAACTCCATAGCTTCTTCTAAATGACCCGCACGTCCCAACATATCCACCATACAAGCATAGTGTTTGACGCCAGGTATAATTCCATAAATGGGCTCCATTCTCTTGAAGAAATCCTGACCCTCTTTCACTAATCCTGTGTGGCTACAAGCGGAAAGTAAATTCGTGAAAGTGACACCATTAGGTCTGATGTTGAATTCCTGCATTTTGTTGAACAAATCTATCGCATCTCTTCCATGACCATGCATTGCAAGACCAGCAATCATCGCACTCCAAACAAACACATCTTTGTTATTAACAGAACTGAACACCTCTAAAGCCTTGTTAAGATCACCACATTTTGAATACATATCAATCAGTGAAGTTGCAAGATGACAACTGAGCTTAACGTTATATTTCTTGATATACACATGGATCCACCTACCGACATCCATAGCTCCCACTTGAGCACACGCTGATAGAGTACTAACTAAAGTAATTTCATCAGGTTTCGCTTTGTTGCTCACTTTTAGTTCATTGAAAATAGCCAATGCTTCTTTCGGGTTACCACTTTGTTCACAAGCCGAGATCAATGCATTCCACGCAGCTATATCTTGACTAGGCATCATATCAAAATGTTTCCTAGCTGTAACATAATCCCCCGATTTCGCATACCCAACTAACATAGTTGTCCACGACACAATATCCTTCTCGCGCATCTTTTCAAACAATGTTTTAGCATCCTCCAGGCTCCCACACTTTGTATACATATCAAGCAACGCGTTATTCAAATTCAAGCTGCCTCCAATCCCATTCCGCTCAATATTATAATGCACCCATCTCCCAACTTCCATATCCAACTTTTTCGTACAAGCAGTCAACACACTCATCATCGTCACTTTATCCGGCTTCAAACTCCCACCTTGCATTTCACGAAACAACTCCAACGCTTCATCAGCACAACCACCCTGTGCAAAACCCGTAATCATAGAATTCCAAGAAACAACATCCCTCACACGCATATTACAAAAACCCTATACGCCAAATCCAAACACCCACACGACGCGTAAAAATGTATTAGAGAATTAAGTACATAAACATCTGAACCAAGTGACATCTTAACAACCATCCCATGAACCACCTCCCCTAACCTAACATCCAACATCTCAGCACACGCTTTAATCACAAACGGAAAAGTAAACTTATTAGGCAACACTTCACCTCCACAAATCATCCTTTTAAACATCAAAACACTTTCAATCGCCTCTTCACTCGACGCATAAGCCCTAATAAGCACATTCCAACTATACACATTCGGTTTAGCAATTTCATCAAACACTTTATGTGCATAACCAATTTCTCTAAAATCAGAAAGGGCAAAAGCCGTGACTAGCGTACTAGCCGAAAAGGGGTCAGAGAACAGCCCTGTACGGAGCATTTGGGCATGTATTTGTTTGAGTTGTTTTGGATTTGAGCATTGGTTGAGGAGTAGAATTGTGGGATGGGTCGAAAAGTATCGGTCGTTATTGACCGTTATGGAAGTGGGTGGAGGTGGGGGCGTTACGCGAGTTATGGGTGTTGTCATGGTGGTTGGTTTGGCGGTTATTGTTGGTTGGGTTTTTGAAATATCGTTGAGGTTGTTAATGGCGGCAAAATTGGTTTTGTGTTATGTGTTTTGGGGCTTATCATATTGAGTTATTGACAACTTCTACGGTTTTTAAGGATTAAAATTAAAAAAGTTGTTAAAAGGAAACTAAGGTTAATGCCATATAATACTGTTTCACTTTAACATGTGTTTGTAATTGTACAATTTAGAATAAAATCACTAAATATAGCCATATAGGTCTAATCACCGTAAGATATAGAGTTATTCTGATGGTTCACGCCCATTTTCGAAGTTATATGTTTTAACGAGTTGAAACACCGCCACCGCCACGGCGGGTTTTCTTAAAAAATTTCTTTTGCATTTGCGTACTTTTGTGCCACATGTAGTCGTTGAAGAAATAAATTCAAAAGCGTGGAAGCGGCGGAGCTTTAGGCGGATCTGAATCAAAATAATGTAAATAATAACCTTTGCATCAAATCATGAAGGGCGGGGATTAAGTAAAACGATATTACAACTACTCGACAAATTTTCCTTGCCGATGCAAAATATAATTAAAACGACTTCTAAAGAAGTGTACACGATCTGGGTAGCCCGCGCGTTGCCAAGGGTTCGGTTCCGTTTTGCTGTTTTTTATAATATCGGTTTCTGGTAATAATTTTTGGTTTTAGAACGATTACCGGGTTTTCAAGCTTTTAAATTAGAATGGATCATGCTTTTAATTTGTGTATTAGTTGTCACTTTCTTCGTACTATTAGCCGATGTATTATTTAGTCATATTTAATGTTACCTACACAAATAAACACGCTACTTTGTCACATCGCAATCGCAATCGGTTTAATGTGTCGTTTTCTTGATACATGAAAGCGTTCACAACTTAACGATGCATGGCGATTATCACAATGTTTGTGTGACCATTTCGCGGTCTATCTTAAAGGCAACACACAACGGGTAAAATAAATGTCTAATATTTCTACCGAATTAACTTTAATGTAAAACGTTCCAAATAATGTCATGGCATGTCCCTCCCTTGTATCATTATGGCCAAAAGAGAACCCGCAATATTCAAAGGAAAAAAAAAAAAAAAAAAAAAAAAAAAAAAAAAAAAAGTTAGATCTTTGTAAGCAAGTATAGAATAAGAATAAGTTTTAGTAAAAAATAAAAATAAGGAAAATTTTGGAGTTGTGATGTACACAATTTTTTTTTATTTTTATTTTTTTTTCCTTTTTCCTTGACGGGTTTCATATATATACAGGAACTGTTTTATTGCTAAGAATTATATAGAATTGCATGCTGGAAAACGAAATAGGGGAAGAAAAAAAAAGTGAGGCAAAATGAAAAGGCAAATGTTTGAAAGGTTGCTCATTTAATGCTAGCTCTTGGGAAAGATAAACACATCATTAGTGTTCAATGGACTTGGTTGCTATAGGATGGGTGTCAAATCAAGGTACTAACCAAGTGTGTTGAATAAGCTAAAGTAATAATTTAACTTACTTATAGTAAATATCTCCTTTAAAATACACACATAGTAACTAAGTTTTACTTCAGAACCAAAGCTGGAAAAAATCAAGGGTATAGATAAGAAAATAGAAAAAAAATGAAAACACACATGCCATTTTGTGAAGAACTCGCTAGTGTCCAGCCTAGTCAGGGACATGATGATTGTCCGGTTTCGAAGGGAGATCAGTGTTGTGATGGTAGACGAAGGAGAACTTGTGAAGGCGGTGCATATAACAACTCGTAAATTTCCCTACCGATTTTTCGCGACCATATTTTTTTTCTTTCCTTTTCTTTTCTTACGCTTCAATCTATAATCACGACCCGTTACGTCTAAAATATAAAAGCGAGCTAACAATACCAACGACATTATTTTTATATCAGTTTTTCGAAGACGCTTTCAAAAAATATAATTTTTATAATTTTCGGACACCCGGAAAGTACGTTTATGCGGAGACCCGACAACATACGCAGTACAATTTATACAGTATTAATAACTAAATAAAATAAATAAACCCAACCCTTATCCCTTATCAACCCACGCCCTCCCTTTCTTTTTGTTACTGTCTTCCTCAGAAACTCACACCCCACCCTGCTCCTCACCTCCTCCCAAATCGCTCTCCCTCTAACTTCCTAGAAAACGCTCCTTCACCCTCTCCAAATAGAGAAAACCTCTCAAACTATTTTCTCCACCCCAGAAGTTAACTTTCACCAAACTAAAAACCATCTTTGGCTTATTCCTTGGAAGAGACGACAAGAGCAAGGTCCCCCTGCCATATTTTTGTCCCTATCGCTTGCAGATGAAGACAGAAGCCAGAGGAGCCACGTGAAGACCTGCAAGCTACTGGTAAGATTACTCAAAAGAGGATCCTTATCATCTTCAAGACCAAAAGTGGTGGTCCAAGCACTCCTCCATTTCATCTATTTATAGGTTCGAAGTTTTCACAGCTTCATCACCTCATCTCACCAAAAATTCGAAATTAGGGTTCATACCAATCAAAGGGGTTTTCAAAATTAGGTTAGGGGTTTTGTTGTTGGATGCATAAGGAAGGTTTCCCAAGTATTTAATTGCTTCAATTCGTCCCGAGCTTCTCAAATCTGAGCTTTTGGTGTTCGGCTGTTTTTTCCATTCGACCCACAGTTTCATTGTAAGAACCATGTCTTGCTTGTTATTTTGATTCTATTAAACTTGAAATTTAATTTCATTATGTTAAATTTTTATTATCGATTGGCATGGAATGAATTGGTAAATGTAATGTTGTTATATGTTGTTGTTGTTGCTGTCGAGATACACAAAAGGAAAACAGAAAATATTAAAAATTTAAATTCTTAACTTTCGGCTTATTCGAATGGCTTACCAGCTTATTTCCTTTTTGGCTTAATTGGATTACTTATCAACTTATCTTCTTTTCGGCTTACTTAAGCTTAACAGCTTTATGTTTCGACTAAGAATCTTGCGTGAGAAAAACTAGCCGCGACATAGGTCCTTCCCGGATTCATACTTATCAGTTGTAACATTTTGGTTGCAGAAGTAACTTGGGATTGGTTAGAAAGTTTTACAAGTTGTTAGTTTTCTTTCTTTTTTTTTTTTGATTCTAGTCTCCCTCGACACTAAGCCTATATGTCATAAATTGTGGTGTAGCTAAGTCAATTTCTTTTGAACCGAGTCTTTGACTCGTGGTGAGCTTATCGTGACTCAAGGCGTATAGCCAAGAGTCTCGAGCCGTGCCTTGCCCGAGCATATTTTTTGTTTCAACATATGTAGTTTCCTTCCTCGTATAATACCTTTCCAAAAGTCATTTGATAAAAGCTACACATTTCTTTTTTCTTTGTCTACCGAAATTTATCAGTGTGCATTTGGTTTGGTTTTGGGCCATTTGGCCTGTGTGGGTCATGTTGAGGGTCCGATGGTTTTGTTGATGGGCCACAACCCATCACAAAACCGTTAGCCCAACTCAATCTCAGCCCACTTCTTTACATCATTAGTACGATTGGTTAGTAATTGGGCCGCAACCCACTTACCATTTGCTAAAGGGTCCGTCCGGTTTATACGTCGGGCCACAGCCCAAACATGTCATCCAATATCGAGTCGATATTTCAAAATAACTTGTACGTCTTGTTCAGACACGCACAACTTTATATATTTTACGACACTATTCGTTATATACTCTTCATCACAACACAAATTTATAAATATAATGACATCTATATTAGAATGTTTTTGAAAAACAAAATTTAAAATATAGATTTCGAAGTCACAAAAATATATGAGTATAAACCAAGAATTTATTTCAAAACATGACTATTGATGATTATGTCAATACGAAATTCAAACGACATTATTTTTCCAAAAACTAAATATACACCAATAAACCAATTCTTTTAACAAGAAAACTCATGATTTTCATAAATATATATGTATACCTTTATCGGGAACCAAGTTTTAACGTATATATATATATGTACCTATTTTATTTTATTTTTTTTTTCAAAATAAGCTTAAGTCAATATGTTTTCTAAAACTCACATTAAACTTATAAACTAAGTTGTACTTTATTATATTTTCAAACAATCAAAAGCTTGACATATATATATTTATATACACTTTACATACATATAAATATAAATAACTTTTCTCATTGACAAGCGTCTCATTTTATGTACTATATTTTCCGTAAACCATTATTATCCGTCTATTAGCCGAAATACGTTCATTTCAATATTGTTTTCAAAACAAGTTTTGTAAGCCGAAATATACTTTATTATTTTGAAAATGATATTTTTAAACTTAGTAATGACCCGCGATCAACAACAACGACAACAACAACACAACATGTAAATTAAATAAAGTTGGTAGACTTTATTTAACTTGGAATCGAGCGGATTTGACGTGACTAATTTAGGTTGCGTGTTGGAGCTACTTGTTACTTGATCTCTTTGTGCTTTATTCACCGAATCAGCGAGGTGAGTTTATAAATTCCACTTTTACTCTTATTTATTTGCTTTATAAAACTTTGGGGTGAGAAACATGCAAAACTCTTCGGACTGGCGAAAACACTATTACGTGAAACAACCTGAATCCCAACTATGCTACCGTTAGTTCCGCCGGGAGGCGCGATTGTTATGAATAGATCGTGGGGATGACACCCAGATTCGAGTTTGACCGGATAGGCAAGCGTCGGGCGTATATCATATCGTATTGATTGAGTGTCTTGGAAATACACTTCGGGCTTTTATTTATCATGCTTCAGAGTTACGATCTGAGAGATCATAGCTCGTGTGGCCGAGAGGATTACGTTATTGGAGAACCTGGAGCTTTTATACCCATTTGGCTCTTGTGTGCAAAGCATCTCACAACTAACTAAGCTGCAAACTGAGGACCTGACGGAAGCCGCAGAGCTATTGGTTAAGGTTATGAACAAACATAAGCGAGCACAGGAGCTTACATTGTTCATAGAAAAGCTAAAGGGCATGGTGTATTGATCCGGTTCGGTAGTCTTGTTATGTGAATGGGTAGTCTTGTTTTGGGTTTAAGCGAGACTTGGTAATGTATATGGTTACGTATCTTTGAACATCCTTGTTTTATTATTATTATTATTATTATTATTATTATTATTATTATTATTATTATTATTATTATTATTATTATTATTATATTATTATTATTATTATTATTATTATTATTATTATTATTTGTTCTAGAATTATTCAATTAAATGAAATGCATGTTTATGATAACATATTATTTGCCTTAGAGCTTACCTTTATCGATATATGGCGTAGATTGTCGTGTTCGAATAGGCATCTTTGTGTGACGTAGTGTCGAACCGATATTAGTAGCCTTTGGTTTGTTGCATAGCTAGTTGATCAGTATAGTTAGCGGTGTGTATAACCTAAGCATCACAACAGGATGTATTGAATACATTGAAAAGAGTAATGCATATCAAAGGCATAATACTATTTTTCAAAGGCAATAGTTAAGTTGGTTCATAGAAATAAGCGAATCAATTTATAGCAAGCGTTTTCTAGCAAAATTTACGTGTGGATCATCGTAAACCGTTAATAACTTTAGGTGCATCTAAGTTTGCAAACTAACTTCAAGTTGCTTTATAAATTCCGGTGGTAAGATTTAGCGTGGTCTCGTATTTGGTTTTAGAACACAGCAACAGGCCTATGACATAAAACATAGATTTGAATATAACATTTAACACCATGTTTATCAGCTAGATAAAAGCATGTTTGTATCAGTTTATGCAACCATTTGAAGTTTGCAAACTATTTTTAGAGTGACTATGGATCATACTAACGATGTTTTTTTCTCATGACTTATCATATGATAAAGCTTACATTAAGAAGCTAGTCACTCTTTTTTGGTCCCTACCGAAAACTGACTTATAATTTGATAAATCATAGAATATCATGATATGTTAACCATTAATCTGACTACACTTTAAGTATCAAAATTAGATTATACCTTCGAAGAGGTCTCGCTCAATATCCTTGTTTGTTGTCTTCATGCAACAAAGTAGAAAAAGCGCCTAACGACACATGCATGCCACTACGTGTTCTTTGCAATATTGGGAAGAAGCAAACAAATGAGCATGTGAAAAAATTTATGGCAACACATTGATCTTTGCAATGAACTAAAACGACACATGCAAAGAATCTTGAACAAACATAAAAAGTAAAAGAAGTCTAATAAGGCAGAATTGCGAGTACATACATGTTTAAGCAGTTATCACTATCGACTTTGTGAAAGAATCTTTCACCGTTCGTGATGGTTGTACCCGAGCAAGTTGTACTATGCACAGGATCCTTTTGTTCCATACCTGAATATCGCCGTGTGATCGAGCTGAATCTCTCGGCTCAAAAGTATATTGCAATCGTGAGCCGATTATGTTGGTACGCGACGCTTAGGATAGTGAGACCCTTCTAATCGCCCTCTCAAATTCCTTTTGCTGTGTCAGGAGTGTTTGTGCAAAGGTCTGCACCAGATGTATTGCTAGACTATTGTCACAACGAAAGGAATTCGAGGGAAGATGAGAACCGCCAATATCACGAACATCCCGTATCAATATCAATAAATGAATCTTTGCACTATCTTCCGAGTCGAAGATTCGAATCGATAACACGACTATTTGGTTCGTAAACACTTCTTGAAAGCTCGATCTCCAAACCTATTGGCAAAAGCTTGTTTGCTTCGTGCTTGAATATTAGTGCGTCATTGAATGGAATCTTTCCACTTGGGAGTACATTTCAAGCGTCGATCGATGTGTGAGACGCGATGTTCGGGATAGCGACCCGTCGATCGACCTCTCGAATCCTTTGCTATTTCAACAATCTTTGTGCAACCGCCTGCACCAAACATTTTGCTAGACTGCTGTAAGAACGAAAGGAATTCGAGGGGAAGATCAAAACGGGCCGGTATCTTAAACATCTCATTTCGACATAACCAAATGACGTCTGTAATATTCTACCGAGTGGAAAGATTCCAATCGATGACACAGCCATTCAACTGCGTAACATACTACTCCTACCGCCGGACAGGTTGTAAACCTCAAAAGTTTCTCTGCTTCCATACCCGAATATTGTTGCGTCATCGACTGGGCTCTTTCCACTCGGGAGTGCATTTGAAGCGCCTGTCGCTAATGTTGAGACGCGATGTTCAGGATAGTGATACCCGTCTAGTCGCCCCATTGAATTCCTTTTGCCATTTCAATGGCCGCTATGCAAAGGTCTGCATCAGACGTTTTACTAGACCGTTATAAGGACGAAAGGGTCTCAAGGAGTGAATTAGGACAGGGGAATATCATAAACATCCCATACCAATATTAGCAAATGGCGCTTGAAATATTCTACCAAGTGGAAAGATCCCAATCAGTGACAAGACAACTCGGTTACATAAGATTCCACTCGAACTGATTGCAAACGTACTGGCAATTGCAATCAATCCCCGCTTAAAGCAATGCGGCAACCTATGATCCTGAAAGGTCACATAAACGTATACACAATATGAGAATATTGCTACTCCAAGTAGTCTTATTGCAATATTAGAATTAAAACCCACCGATATAGCGATACATAAGCGAGAGTTCTCACCAACATTAGTTGCCGTTAAACTTTTATATTCATTAGTTATGCTCCACGATGTAGCATAAAGTGCGACAAACATGTCCGACGAAACTACCGAAAATCTTAAGAAGAACAACGGCGAAATAGAAAATAACTACCTGTATCCGTAAAGGTCAAAACGTTGTATGATAATATCAAACCTTGTGGTGCATGCATTATGGAAATCATAAACGGTGATCAGTATTCAACCAAGAAAAAACAATGCTAATGCATCAGTAGTGGGATTAGTTTTTCGTGGCTGAATACTGGTCACAACATCCATGCGACAAATTCCACGTACCAAGTTTTCTCCCGTGTGAAGAAACGTAGCACAAATGATTGTAGAACGAAAATGAATCGTTCCACTCAAAAGTTATAAGTAGAAACACCGGGCCGGTCATATACTGTTGCTACGGGCCAAAGGCCGAAAACATGCAAAATACGGCCCAAAAATCGAGCATGACGTGCCGAAGCTTGTCTCACTCGAAAACCGATATTGATCATCAAAGGTCACAACGCTATATATACATGTTCACCTACAGATACTAAAAATGTATAAATCGGTAACTTTAAACAAAATTTGAATAAAATAAGTAATCAAGCTCAGATTTTTGAATGCGAATGAGTAAAAGAAATCCTAATTCCGCCATGGCTGCAAAAAAACACGGTTGCATAATGAGAACTACATGCCACCCAGTTATTGCCATGCCAAGTTGCGTATCAAACCTCTTATTACCCACTTCGTTTTATTCAGAAAACATGTAATCATCACTGCCCCTTAGTATACCACATATTTGTCAATTCCTCACATAACATTGGTTGCACGCTTAGTTAGCTGCCTTGCCAACATGTTACTGAGTTCATTTTTTATCGGAACCTATGACACGCAATACCATCATACAAACCACTTGAGCAAACGACTGAAGCCAAGCACACATGAAGGGATAATATCTCTAGTTTAAAGAGCAAAGAAGGTGGCATTTTAAGAAAACAAAAACGCGCCTCTCCCATTATACATTCAAAACCAAACGTCCCACATAGGTTGAAAAGCAAACGGCCTAAGTAAGGGATGAACAGTTTCCGTAACGCATAGCAGGTCACATAAACGCGTAGATGTTGGCACCAAATGAGGCTCAAATATGCGTATACAACAGCGATACCATGCTAGCAACATGGCTGCAGCCATACACTCGATATGACTACCGTGCCACGATGCGCACAAAGGAAAGGTATGCGCTATGGTCTGCATATTATCATCATCGCCTATAAAAAGATGGAACCCAATAACTCGTACGTTAAAAACCAAATGGCCCAGGTAGGCTCAAAACCAAACGTATGAAACAACAGGCCTTATAATGGATGCATTATGGAAATCATAAGCGGTGATCAGTATTCGACCAAGAAAAAGCAATCCCAATACATCAGTAGTGGGATTAGTTTTTCGTGGCCGAATACGGGTGTCACAACATCCATTTGCTAAACACTTATCAGGAATAGTGGATACCAAAGAAACGCAGCACTGAGATAAGCTCGCAACGCAAGACATTTGCGGCAGTTTGTTCTAACGTACCCAAACCATGGCCAATATTTATAGAGGTTCCATTAGAAGTTCCAGCAAACTATATAAAAATGGTACGCTTAAACCGCGGAACAAAAGCGATAACGATCAGTATGCTATATATACATGTTTATCCACACATGTTAAGAATGTATAAATCAATAAGTTTGAACCAAATTTGAATAAAACAAGTAATTAGGCTCAGATTCTTCAACGCGAAAGGGTCAAAGAATTCTGAATTCCGCCATGGTGCAAAAACACGGTTGCATAACGACAACTACATGCCACCTTTTATTGCCATGCCAGTTACGTCTTGAACCTCTAATGACCCATTTCATTTTATTCGAAAACATGTAATCATCACCGCCAATTAGTACATCACATATTTCTAAATTCCTCGCGTGTAACGATTGGTACGCAAGCCTAGTTAGTGCCTCATCAACATGTTCTTGAGGGCATTTTTATCGAAACCTATGACAACGAATACTATTATACAACAAATAAGGCGGCCCATAAATAAAACAACAACACAAACCAACTAACCAACCAAAGTGTTACTTCTTTTTTTAAAATGCCACCGTCGATGCTCTCTAGATTTCGACATGCAGCCTAAACAAAGGCAACATAAACATTTGAGTCATACACAACAACATCCACATCAGTTCTACGCGACTGAAAGCTACGTATTGCAACAAAATCCTAGAGAAAACCCTAATCAAAAGCAAAAAAGCAGAAACATATAGCAAAAACCTAAAAAAAATCTCAGATATGCACCACCTACCAACTTTTCCCCCTTGTAAAGAAACATAGCACAAATTATTCTATAACGAAACTAAAACGTCTCATTTAAAACGCATAGATAGAGACAATAGGCATTTCATACTGCTGTGGCGCCGCCAAAGGCCTAGAACATGCAAAACCGTCCCAAAACCGACCACGATCTAATCTAAAGTTGTTTTAGCAACCAACCATTAAGAAAGCAAATACTAATTAGCCACCATCGCGGTTGTGACGTTGTGGAGGCTCAGATTGATTAGTAATCTCGAAAACCGAACACATCCGCCATGGCTGCAAACGTAATTGTTTGCCCCGCCAAGGTGCAGAGGTTCGCATCTTTGATAAAACCAATGCAAATCCATCATCGCCTCTTGTGTCCAACGACAACAAGACATGCACGAAACCCATAATGGTCGCAACAAATGGCTACCCCGCCAAGATACGGGCCGGGGCAAGCCACATTCGGTTACGCAAAGAAAGCAAATCAAAATCAATAGCACCCCAAAAATTTATCTAAACCCATCGGATCAAAAGAAAACCAGAAAAAAATTTGTAACAATCGAAGATTTACTCCGAGATTCGGTGCAAATAGATGATAACATCAAGTTATCACAACACGTGTTAACATGAGGCGGTAGAAAAAAGAAGAGTCGTCACTACACGTGTTGGTGAGGCGATAGAAATAAGAAACGGACCTCCCCCGTTATACAGTAAAAACCAAACGGCCCAAGTTTGCGCCGACATCACCGACTTTTGAAAAAAATGCCACCGTCGTTGCTCTTTACATTAGAGATATAATTAGTTTAATTAGTCATCTATTATATTGTTTTTGCACATGTTTAAAAGAACTGATTGGACCTCAAGTATCATACACAAGTGTAACTGATGCTTTATTAATTAATATGCATCACGGAAGTGTATTTTTCTCTTATGGGGCAATTCTATATTTACCCAACTTAAACATGATAATGTCATATTTACCCAAAATATGCTTTAAATGCATTGTACATCATGCATTAAAATTTGTATTTTGGGTATATATATGACATTTTCATGTTTAGATTGGGTAAATATGAAATTATCACTTTCTCTTATAGTACTGATATTAGCAATATATACTTTCCAACCAATTCATTCTATATTAGGTCAGGACCGTCCCCGAGATTTTGGATACCCTGTGCCGTAACTATTAAAAGGCCCCCTTAAAGAAAATATTTACGAGTAAAACATTCGTTATCGGTGCTAAAAATAAAGTTACAAATATTCAAATATACTAATTGATGCTAAAAAAAAGTTATAAATATCAAAAAATTGTATTACAAATACCATTTATTGTATGACTAGTACAATTCTACTGGCATTTTCCGAAGTAAAGTTTTTCACCATGTCATTATAATCGACATTATGTAACAATTACAACAATGCAATACATAAATCATTCATAAATTATCACTCTAATTCAGTAAATTACTAATAAATAATAAACCTATATGATTACTGAGCATTACTTCATATGATAACTAAATTAATAGATTAACAGATTATGACATTAGAGTACCTAGGTCTACTAAAACAATCCAAACAATCAAAAAAAAAAAAAAAAAAAAAATCGTGGCAGTAGAGGCCTAGAGCAAATGACATCTTATAATTCTATTAACTTAGATGCATTGTTTATCAATTTAAATTTATACATAAAAGTTATCACATGGCACTGGGCAAGATCAATTCTAATCACTAATCGGATAACTAACATCTTCATTGGTTGTGTCTACCAAAAGCTCACCTGGTAATTCCTCACCTTTGTATGGTGTTCTTTGTAGTTTGTCACAACTATTATGGTGTATGTCTTGTTTTGGCTTAACTTATTACCTTGTGTATTTTGTTTGGCAAGTCGGTTTCGATTTTGCCCATTATGTTCGATGTAACTTGTTGTGTTCAAATTACCTCTATTTGTGAGAAGTGAAATGTTATATCTGTTAAAAAAAATAAAAAATAAATGGGTGATTTTAAATTCTAACAAATTAAAGATCTCAATTAAAAATACGGTGTAAATAAGTGAAAGTTTTAGCTTATGTGTTATAAATGGTTCAAAGCTATGTATTTTTTTTTCTTGTTTGTGGGACGTAAAATACTCGAATGGGATATATAAAGACCTCCATAGTAATCCCAATAATACTACATATACAACTAATCAACGTCATGTAAAAATCTTCAACTAGACTTCAAATTTGGCTTATCAAATATATTCATGAATTGGGCTTTTTAAAAGAATTGGTGCCCCTCCAAATAATTGGGCCTTGTGCACTGGCCCATGTTGCCCCTGCCATAATCCGAGCCTGTATTGGGTTGAAAGTTACACACATATTTGTCATTTTTGCAAGACTTATTCATAGCATCAATTATTTCGTGGATTTTAAAACAAAATATTTGCCGACAAAAGTGTTTGAGCAACTGGTTCGAAAGATTGACTTTTGACGTTTGAAACATCTATACATTTGAGAATGAGCACTATTCGCACTTCACTCTTCTCCTTCATCATGTTCTTTTTTATTGTTAGTTTTATGGATATAAATTAGTAGACGTGAGTTAGGATCGAACTCGAGACTATGGGATTGCACACTTTACGTATGAGAATTTAAAGTTAATAATTAAATATAAATGTTATATTTATTTATTTATTAAACGAAATAACTAACGGACGTTAAGTAATTAATGTAATGGACTAACGGTCGTTAAATGTTTATGGAAAATGATCAAATTGCAAAAGTTGGGAAGGTTCCGGAATCCCTTTGAGGGACTCCAAACCGATCGGCCATAAGGACAAAAACAAGGAAAGAAAAACCAACTTGTTCACCAAGTTTGCTTGGATATATAAACAAGGCTAGGGGTTTTATTTTTCCATCTCTTGTGCTCATTAGCTAAACCCTAAAATTGTTTTGTGTGTGTTTTCTTCTCCAAAACCGGTCGAACACCTTATAGGTGTCGATCCACTCTTTTCCACAAAACCAAGTTATTTGTTTGATAAAAACTAGCATTACTTTAATTCGGTTTAGTACGTGTGTACAAGAACATAGTAATAACACACTATTGTTATTATCTTGGATTGAATTACAAAACGGTGAGGGTAATTCACATAATCCTAATTAAATAAAATTAGGGTTCATCCGTTGCTAGTTTGTGGATTTGATTCTTGTTCGCTAAAATCAAGAAAATGTGCATATTCTTTTATGTTAATTAATTGTTCATTAATAAATCATATACGCTTCCGCATGATTACTTTGATGATTTGTGATTATTTATTTGAATGTCTTGATATATAATTCCAACGGTGGCATCACGAGTCATTGGTTTTAATGAGTAATTAATTACATAAGCGTAATAAAACAAATACTTGTATGTTGTTTGATATGTTTTCTAGGGTTTATGTTTATTTATGTTTGGTCGATTTTTTTTTTTTAATTATTGGGTGTTCCCCTATTTTTTTTATGTCGACACATGCATAAATTTTTTTTTAGGGTTTTGAAAATTGTTTGCTAACCTTATTAAAACCTAGAATTAATACATAATTACGTGCTTAATTCATGAATAATTTGTTATGTGTCATGGAATTTTATATGCGATCTTGTGACTATTGGTATAATTTTATGATATCCATGATTATACATGCATGTTAGTCATGGATAAGTTGCTTTGATAATTGTTTAATTGTTGAGACATATTTATTTATTTATAAATCTTAAATTGGGGAAGACTCAATTATATATATATTAATGAATCAATTATGTGCAATTTGGTATAATTTAATTAAGGGTTTACATAATCGATTCATCGATGTATGTGGCTCACTTTCTAATGTTGGAGTGAAAACCCTAAATTAATATATACATTAATTTAACCTAGATATTGATATATTAATAGGGTTTTTATCGAATAAGTTGCATGTGGCTACTTGTTTACACGTATAAATTGTTTATTATGTGCGCATTGTTTTGTAGTAGTTTATTTTTTTTATTTTTATTACTTGTTTGTTTATTATGTTAGACAGTTTTAAGCAAAGGGTAATTTTGAATAGAAAAATAATACGGACTAAACAATGGCGAAATTTGATTTGTTTTGAAAGAGTTAAGTTTTCAATAGTTTAATTGATTGGTGACTTTCGTGACAATGACCGAACGGCTCACCCATTAGAATGAACTATAAAGGGTTATTAAAGAAGTGCGCAATCGCACCGAAAGGATGTCTAAGGTTATGCTTTTGCGCTTACGGTCCTCTCTTCAGTATGTTCGAATGGAGCTACTTAGTAAGCCATAATATGTACAAGCTCATCTTAAGGCGAATTAGTTTTAATTCCATGCGCCACTTCGGTGGTAATTATCCGAAACACTAAGTGTTTACACTTATGCAAAAGTACGGTATAATGGACGATAATTAACACTAAATTCCTTGATTGGTGAACCCAATACCTCGGTCAAAACTTTGATAATTTGATCTTTATGAATTGGTAATAAAAGTTTTTATTAAAATTATCCTACAAGATAAATGCATGACATCTTTGTACATATTTGATTGACCACATAAAATCAAAACTAGTACCCTTTTTAAATTAAGAATATGCCATCTAATTAAAAGGAACACTTGAAGTTGCAATTTACGTCATGACAAGATTTGGCTAGATTGTGATGGAGAGGTAAATCTCTATGTAAAGTCAAACCTTACATGGACATATTTGCGAGTTCTTTAAGTTAGACACTTAAGTTGAGTAGGAAGTGAGACACGGACTCAATGGCATAAGATGGGATGAAACATGTTTATATTTTCAATAGCGTTGGAAAATGTAAATCCCATAATGATCTAGGAGTTGGAAATTGTTTGCCAATTAATGTTCGACAGATTACCTTATTATGTATTTTCTTTACTAGCGGATCAAGCGATGTAATGAACATATGATAATTTGGATCCTAGTTTTCGAGAAAATTATATGGCTATATGTTTATATTACCGTTGGGTATATTTATTTTCTTGAAAAGTTTATTATCGAAAATACTAATACTTGAACTTTTTACGTAGAAATGGCTCAAAACACCGATAACACTAACATCGCTCTAACCTGCGTTCAAAACGTTTTTGATCGAGAAAAGTTGATGGCTCTAAGAATTTCAATGATTGGCACCGCTCTTTGAGAATTGTCTGTAGAGTTGCTGACCGGTTGAAATACATTTATGAACCTTGTCCTGAACAACCAATTGGTCCTGAGGTTACTCAAGCTCAAATGGAGGCTTGGCAACTTGAGTATAAGCGTCATAATGATGTGGCTTGTATTATGTTGGGAACGATGGAATCGCTTTCTTCAAAAGCGGTTCGAACATCATTTCCCATATAATATGCTCAATGAACTTGAACTATGTTTGAGAAACCAACCGTCGAGATTTATGACTTGACCGATAGCGTTACACAAATGTGGCGGGGAGAGGTAAACCCGTAAGTTCTCGTGTACTTGAAATGAAAGGGTACATGGACCAACTAAAAGCACTTGGCAAAACTTATGATGATGACATGGTCGTGAATCGATTAATAGATCCCTTAACAAGGATTTTAATGGTTTTGTCGAAATTTCAATATCGCTGCGTGGGAAGATGATTCTTGACCTACACGCATTGCTAATTGACTATGAGAAAGGGTTGCCTCAAAGGTTCCTACCGCCCGGTACTTGCTATTCGGTGGAAGAATTAATAAGCCAAAACCGCGTCACGAACAACAAGAAGGGGAAGGGTAAGGAAAGGTTGACAAAGGCAAACGGTTATGGCCTATCAACCTCAACCCAAGAAGTACCCTACTCTAGGAAGGATAATCCTAAAAGGATCAATCATGCCACCATTGCAAGACAGTTGGGCATTGGAAGAAAGCGTGTTCTCTATCTTGATGAATTGCGGACAAATAAGATGAGCGCCGGGTCCTCGGACACCGGTCCTTGAGTAATTTATTTGTCATTGAATTATTTACTCTAAATCATACAAATTCACGGGTATATGATACGGTGTGGTATTCACATTTGTAATACACTGCAGGGGTTTAAGTGGAGAGGAAGGCGGCCTATGGGGAGCAATATCACACGTGGGAAATGGCGCATACGCACATTTGTTGAAGCCATAAGAACGTTTAGTTTAGTATTGCCTTGAGCTTAGTACCGTTATTGAACAATTGTCATTATGAACCTTCTATAATTAGAGGTGTTGTTTCCTTTTCGCTTTGTTGGATGATGGTTTTACTCATACTATTTCAAGTAATGGAATTGATGTTTCTTTAAATGGTGTATTTTATTTTAAAGCAATTATCGTGAATGGTGTGTTTGAAATTGATGTGATTGAAAATGAATCTAACAATAATAATAATTCGATGTTTAGCATTAACAAGCGAGATAAAGTTAGACTTGAATTCTTCTTATCTTTGGCATTGTCGACTTGCTCATATAGGCAAGGCTCGCATGCATAACACCGCAACAAGAAGGGCTTTTGCAAAATATCAATGATGAATCATTTGATAAATGTGAGTCGTGCATATCCGGGAAGATGACTAAGAAACCTTTTCATAACAATATGGAGAGGCTTCGATCTACTTGGTCTTATTCATCTTGATGTGTGTGGACCACTTAGACATGTGTCAAGAGAGGTGCTAGCTACTTCTTAACCTTCTTGATGATTTCACCCGTTATGGTTATGTTTATTTATAGCATAAACATGAGGTGTTTGAAACATTAAGGTTTTCAAAATTTGAAGTAGAGCGCAATTGGGAAAGAATATTAAAGCTCTTCGATCCGATAGAGGAGGCGAGTATCAAGCCAAGTTTAAAGATTACTTAGGCGAGAATGGAATTGTCGAGTCTCACTTCTCCATATACTCCACAACAAAATGGTGTATCGAGAGAGAAATCGTACATTGTTGGACATGATCGATATATGTTTAATCTTACTACTCTACCTTTATCCTTT
>CM040238.1:153419681-153619681 GCA_022545495.1 Chrysanthemum lavandulifolium | reverse complement strand
AATCAATGATGACTATATTTTTGATGAATACACCGCATGTATCCACGATAATTTCGTAGTCTACGAGGCGAATGCCTATAAAGAACGTGATGTTATTTATGAATAGCGTGCTAAGTTTGAGTTAACCACCCGTGAGCGAAATGGATGACCAAATGCGCAACTATTAGAAAAAGTAAGTTTAGAGAAGAAGTATTAAAACAAGAGTTAAACTCCTTACAAGAAAAGCTTTCTAAAAGCGCTAAGCAAAACAAGAACTTCAAGAAAATGTTAAAATGCTTAAGCAAGAATTCAAAGTGCTAAGGAATCAAAACTTTTGAATGATTTTCTAATCTAAAAACCTTGAAAAACAAGCTTGAAAATAAGTTGTGCGACAAGGAATACCATTCAGATTGCTCACATGATCGCGAAGCATAGAGTTCTTAGTGATAAGCATAGTATCCCCATTATAAAGGAAGCCAACCACGAGTATGGTAAGATAGCAAAAAGCGCTCAAAATGTAATCTATGATGGCAATGAGATTCTTAAACCTAGAAAGACACCTAGTTGCATTGATTGCATCGAGGAAGATAGAAAATTAGATGATGCATCTAGGGAGAAAATGGATAAGAAGCTTAACGATCCCAAGTGCAAAGAGAATAAGATCATTGTCAAACCCCATGATTACAAAAGGAAAATTGGATCTCCTTAAACAAGTTTAAGCCTCAAACTTTGTTAACACACGAACAAGTGTTCGGAAAAAGGACTTAGATAAGCAAAAGTGAAAATCTTGTTGAAACAAACCCTCCCTTAGGAAAATGCTGCATGCAATGATCGTGTATCCTCCAAATACACCAATGCATTTAGTTCCTAGAACTATTTCCACTAAAGCAAGACCTTAATCGGTCAATATGTTATTTTTCAATTATTTGTTGACTTTGAGAAAACTTGTAAGAAAAGGATCACACCAGCTGGGATAATCAAGGGAAAGGGGTTTGAGCAAACAAAAGAATGTTATTTAACTGAGGTCATGCTTTTCTTTAAACAACTAAAAGATCAATTTGAGAGTCTTAAAAGGGGATAGATACATATATTAAAGGAATGGAAAAGGAATTTGATGCAATGATTGTTGAGGTTAGTGACTATGAGCGTAGAATTAAAATATAATGAGATTGAGAGGAAGAACTTGCATACCTTGAATGAGAATCTTATTTCGAATGTATCTCTCGAGATGTGTTCTATATCGCCACTAATTGTTCTATTATCGCTTCTCAATTTCATGAATTATCTATTGCTTTGAAAGTCTCCCATGATCGTGTCATTGAGCTTGAAATCAAAAACTCTAAACTAAGTGAGAAAATTGAGCAGGATGATCACGATAATTTGGTAAAACATTTTCTAAACTAGAAGTTGAACATTTTGATTTACAACTAAAATATCAACATCTCAAAGAAAATGTTAAAACCTCAAACATCAAGATATCTTCGATGTTCGAGTTTGATGCAGGTTTTGAAATAAACAAACGTGATGAACAGATTCAAGCTCACCTGTAACACGATCAAAAGTTGAAAGTCCAAATTTCTCAATTAAAGGGTGAAAGAACAATATGACCTGCTCCCAAATGCCTCCTCCTTTAGATTCTCGGAATTCTCAAAACTTTCATCTTCAAAACTTGGTTCATGCTTTACAAAAGGAAAATGAGAGTTTCTAGAAGAAAATGAAAAGGTTAAACGTCATTTCAATGAGTTATTTGAGTCAATAAAAGTCACTCGTGAAAAAAAAATAATGAACAAATAACCCGTTTGTAAAAGGAAATTAAGAATCTGAAGAGTCGGGTAAAGGGAAAATGCCAATGGCCAATGGGGAGAATGGTGCATCAAAGGTGCATGGTTGTAATAAATATGCTTTGTCATGAAATATGTTCCTCCTCATCTTAGGAATAACAAACTTGCTATTCAAACATATTTCTCATACCTTAAGGACAACCTAGAATGTCTCCGTGAGATTGTAGAAGAGGATAAGTTAGAGAAACCACTTGATAATGCAATTGGCCATGCATGCTTATATGCCAAACGGTCTCAAGAACTTCTAGAATGCTTAATTACAATATGCCCTAAACCCCTAGGTGTTGGAATCACTCCTAAACCTTAATTCAAGTGTTTATTACTCATATGTAATAGGTAGCTTATTATGGCCTTTATTTTTGTTTAAGGTCAAGCTTATGTAGAAGGCCCATAAGCTTAGGCCCATGTCCAATAAGGAAAAGGGAAGGAGTAGGAGTGTTGCCCTAGCTCCTTGCCTATAAATACTATGTAATAACCCTCACTTGAGGGTTGGTTGTTCAAGTTATTTCTTTCACTCACTCTCTACGCATAACCGTTTCCTTTATATCATGTGTGTGTGTTTGGATACTTGATCAATCGCCTTTATCTCTTTCTATTAAGCTTGTGTTGTAAAACTAGTGACCTAACAGTGGTATCAATCGCCTAACTAGTTGGGTGAATCGTTGTTTCTTGAAGTGGGTTTTTGGTCCTACGCGTAGAACAACGTTGATACTTTGGTTCGCTTAAAAACGTATTTTTTACACTTTTGAATCCAAGATTCTTGTACTTTCAACGCTTTAAGGTGTTAAAATACTTGTTTTGGCAAAAGTTTCAAACTTTATCGTGGATCGTTGTTTTAAACTATTTTTTATACGAGGGTTTCATTCTACGCTTAACTGTTTTAGGGTTTTGGTTCATCAAGTTTCACACTTTTGTGTTATTTTGGTGATATTGAGCTATCTCATCACAAAATCTAGTTTAGAAACATCTTCGGCATAATCATTTTTACGAGTAAGATTACGCGTATCAAAACCCTAATCTTCTGAGTAACTTTATCCTTGGTTTGATCTTCAGTGGTTTACTCGTGTTTTCTTGCTTGGATAAGCACGAAAATCGTCGACTTTGGATATCTTTTGCACCGTGATAGTGTAAAGATCATTTGGGCAAAACCACAAACTTACGCATAAGCATAAAGCTTTACGCGAGAATCCTCACGATAAGATTCATCTTACGCCTAAGCCTAGTCTTACGACAAGGTAATCCCTCGCCTAACTTTCACGCCTAACTTTGTGTCTACGCATAACTTTAGTGCATTTACCCTACTTACGCGTAAGCTAAAACTACAGCGTAACTCTCTTTGTTACGCGTAACTTTGGTGTTTTACATAAGTCCTACTTGGTTTCTTGTGATTTCTACGCCTAAGGACACTTCATCAACAAAGGTTCATTCGACTACAAAGATCCATTTTTACCAACACAAGTTTTCAACATGTCACAACCACCATACTCTAACTATTTCCCTTACACTTATTCTCAACAACAACAACAACTAAGTCCACAACATCAACAATGGAATCAACAACAAGCAATTTATCTACAATAATTTAATCAACAACATACTCCACAACTTGGAGCAATTCCTCCACCACAAATGGTTCAAACACCGCCAAGTCTTCAAGTTCAACCCTACATAAACGACTTCAATCAACATCCATCAAGGAACACTATGAAGGAACCCACTTGGTTTGCAAAGATGTGTGAAGCTTTAAGCGACCAACAATCAATTCATGAGGCTAGATCACTTGTGAGACCTCCAATGCTCACTCCAGAAATTACGATCAATGGGTGATAAGGTTCTTTAGGTTTTGTGATCCGAAGAAGCCACATGGAAAGTTCTTAAAGAAGTTTATCTTGGAAGGTCCATTTGGATGCCTCTCATCATTGTACCCGTGATCCAAATGCCAATCCACCAAGAGATGAACAAACAAACATTGCTACTTGTTGATTTAAATCCGTGAGAACTTCTACACTATGAAGTCGATCGACTTGCAATGCAATATATCCTTTTAGGATTACCTAACCCGATTCTTCAAGTGTTGATGCTCAAAAGACCGCAAAGGAAATGTGGGAACATATTCATCTTCTTATGGAAGGATCTCAGACTCAATCGGGAGGATTTGGAATCCAAAATTTACACGGCTTATGAACACTTCATGATTGAACCTCGAGAGACACTAGAGTCTTATCATCATCGATTTTCGACATCATCAATGATTTGGATAAACACAACATCATCATGTTAAAATTGCGATGAATACTAAGTTCTGAGTAGTCTTGGTCCCGAATGGGAGAAGTATGTCATTTTCTCCGTCGGCGAAGAATATGCATCATTCTACATATGGATTGTTGTACGATTACTTGAAGCCTCATGAAAAGGAAGTTGATCGGGAAAGGATTCTCCGTGCTCAAATTGCTCCACCCACACATCCGGAAAATCAACAACTTGCCTTATATGCTCAACAAAGTTATCCTCCTCAACAAGCAACTCAACCAAGCGCCTCGGTCACACAAAGCGATCATTCACAAAGCAACAATCTCAACAAAATCAATTGGTTCCATACAACAACAACAATGCTCAACCAATTGTCGATGATGCTAATGAGGACATCGATCCGTTCGAGCATTGCAACAAGGATTTGTTATGATTGCTAATGCTTTTGGCCATTATACCAACAAATCCAACAATCATATTCGCTCCTCATCTAATACACGAAATCGGGATGTTGTGAACAATGGACGAGTTGAAGTTCGTAATCGTGGTTATGGTCGTCGGATGGGCGGTGGTCAAGGGTTTAATGCTATGGTAGAAACAACAATGAGCTCAAGTGGTGGAACAGGAAATGCTCGAGAATGGGTTGAATGGTCTTGATGCTACAAGCGCAATGAGAAGGACACTTAGCTAATGCATGCCCAAAGCCGGACTAAGGCAGTGCTTATTTCAAAGAGGCTCTTCTTTTGGCTCTTAAGCATGAAGTGGTGGAACTCTCACAAACAAGAACATAGTTTTATGGCGGTATGAGACTCGATGATGATATGGAGGACTTGCGAGGCTAATGGTAGTTATGTTGATGGCTAATATGCATGAGTTACACATGAGTGACACAGGCCCGAGTATATGACAACGATGGCTTGTCTCGGTGCCGAACAAACCATATTTATCTACGATCTAATATCTCGCTAACATTCGGATCAAGCAGGCTCGAATGTTCAAAATGAGTCATCTACATCTCATTCGACGATTTTCAATTAAACCCGTAGTTACATTTGACGATCAAGATGACCTTATGGTTTCCTTTGACAATCAAATTGACTCCGTGGTTATACTTGAGGATCTAAATAATGATCATGTGGTGACTTCAGTTGAACAAAGTGACCTTTGCCTCATCAGATCTTGATCTTTTACTTAAAGACCAACAATCCTAAATTGAAGAATGTTGTGCATTAAATAAGGACTTAAAAAGTAAAATGCATTGTTAACCAAGGATTTTGAATGCTTACAAATGCAACTCAACTTTTAAAACTGAGAAAAGCGTGAAAAGGTTTTGAAGCGCTTTTGCTAAATCTCATCAAAACGAAAAATATTTAGAGAGCGGATCGTGATCTAGTCGCTTGAAGAATGCTTTGTTGTGCGGGATAGAACAATGAAACATGAACATAACAAGCAAATTAACGCTCTTACCTTGGAAAATCAAAAGCTAAGGCTAAGTTGTTAACTTGTCAAAAGCAGTTCTGCATACAAAAGCATTCAACGAAACGAATAGATGATCATCTTGAAGAAATCATCGACTTGCAAAACAAACTTAAAGAGTTTAAAGCATTGTTTATAAACATGGTGGTCGATGCGCTATTGAAAAGTTTACTTCAAAACCCAATCAAATGGATATGGTGAATCTTGCGATTACAAACCTAAACTTTCAACCAAAGCATTCAAACCAAATCTCAAGTTTCCAGTGCAGAATATAAAATTGATAATTCTATTATGAGTGTTGTTGAATATCATCGTCAAGAGGAATTAGATCACGAAGGCGAGTCGATCAAAATTAAAACTGTTGTTTACAACAAACCTTTTAATTATTTAAAACCGGACACTTCGTCACACCAACGGAAACTTCTAACACACCAAGGGTTATCATAAAACGCCCGAGTCTTCTAATGTTAATCCCAACCAGATTATGCACAAATTTATGGTCCTTTACCTTCCATCGATTGAAGTAAACTCAAAACACGAAAATCGCAAAATTCTTAGATATTTTGATATTTTCATGGTGACCTCAAAACTTTAGAACATGAGATAGAATATCATTACGAAATAAAAGTTCAACACTTTCAATCGCCTATAGCGCGAGAACAAAGAGACATTTTCGGAAAAATCTTTTACCAAATGTTAAAAATTTTAAAATTGTGCATTGTCTTGGGAGCGAGACTTTCATAAGGAACTTGGAGTGATGAAGGTCGTTTTAGAAAACATAAACATCTATTTCTAATACTAAGCGTAAAAAGAAAATGTTAAGAAAAGATGTTGATCGACTCTTGAATGATGTTATCTGTCTTGATATCCATAATGTTGTGTTATTGAATTATGTGCCATATGCATCGATTATATCTCTCACGACATCATTGACTCTGTGGTAGCTGTTGAGAATACCGATAATGTGCTTGGATCGAGTCTTTAAAAGCGAAAATGAGCGATTGTAACGAACTTTATAATGCAAAGCGTCGACTTAATTGGTGTGAAAAGATATTCACAATCAACAACTTGTGTTTCAAAACAAACTCGCTCGATTCGTGCAAAATCTTGATCCTAAAATTGAGCAAGCTGGATGATCAAGCGTGTCTTTGAAAAGTCAAATCTCAAAATATGAACAAGAACTTGTAAAAGTTAAGCAGAATATGGTGTCATATTTGATTTACTCAATAAGACTCGTCATGAAGCATCAAGCGAACTTGATCACTATCTTGCACACACTAGAGAAGTAATGCATTTCTTTGGTAATATTCATTACGAAAATCAAGATTTGATTCACTATCTCTAAGTTAAGAGAAATGTTAGGAAAGTATGAACAACTTCCGCCAACCATCTTTAAGAGATTAGCACCAGTAACACTTAGTAATCGTGAACCTATAATCCCTACTACCAAATCACAAGTTGCTAACGTGCTTCATTCTACTAAAACAGGAAATAGTTGCGTCTTTTCCAAACGTCCGCACTTCACAGCCTAGGAGCACTCAATCGAAGAATAGGAAGTTGCGACCTAAGAAAAGATCAATAAGGAATGCTAAAGTAGAAGAACACCCTAGGACTATGAATAAGACTCACATTGCTTCCACTATAGAAATTGCGTCTAGCAAATGTAATAGAAATAGTGATGTAACGAATGCTAAACCTTTAAGTACTTTTGATATTGATTCGATGCACCTTGTGTTATTTGTCGTAAAAGTATGAATTCGATTGTCATGACAAATGTGTTGCTAAAGCTATAATCTCTCGTTTACGGAATTCTAAGAATAAATCATACCTCTAGGCCCACTAATCATTCTAAGTACGTAGCTTGGTAGACGCCTTCTTTAGATTCTAAGCAACATTGTTGTCCTGTAGCTCGGTTTCACCTCCAACAATGTAGTACCACTAGTGCATTCACTAAGACTAAAGCAAATAGTAGTTATAGATGGCGAAATGGATATATAACACACTAGGATTTAAATGGATGCCTAAAGTTATTGATGTGTATGTCTACTATAATCGCTTGAACCCTCTAACATTTCGGGTTCCACATCTACTTCTATTCCATCTATATGCTTTGCATGTGTAATGCGGTGATACATATCATTCTCTGGATTGTTGATAGCGGATGTTCCCGATACATGACAGCAACCTTAAGCTGTTATCAAACTTTATTGCAAAGTTCATTGGCATTGCTCGATTGGGAATGATCACTGCAGCGACTATCATGGGCTACGGAGACTATATCAATGGGAACATCGAAATCGAGTAGGGTTTACTATGTGGAAGGCCTCGTCACATCTGTTTCGATGAGGTCGGCTTTGTGATGGAGATTTGAGGTTGCTTTCCGGAGAAAACTTGTTTCATTCGTGATCTACAAGGAAATGACCTTATATGCGGCTCGCGTAATTCTAGTCTTTACACTATCTCTATGCAAGACATGGTTGCTTCATCTCCCGTCGCTTACTTTCAAAGGCAACATCAACAAAATCCACGGCTATGGCACCGTCTCTCACATCTAAACTTTCAAACCATGACCAACCTTGCTCGACACAAACTTGTTGAAGGTCTCCCACGATTCGGTATTCAAAAGATCACCTATGCTCACCGTGAACAAGGGAAAAGCACTCGTGCTCATTTTCCTTCAAAGGTGGAACCTGACTCTCGATGTGCTTCATCTTCTTCACATGGATTTTGTGGTCCGATCGCATGCAAGCGATCAATAGCAAACGCTACATCTTAGTAATTGTTGATGACTACTCACGATGGACTTGGGTCTACTTTCTTGAAGCAAAGACCAAGCTCACAAATGATCATCACCTTTCACGAAAATACAAGTTCGATTCTGAAACATCGTCGAGACAAATCGTAACGCAGACAAAGGCTGAATTTGTTAACCAAACCTTCGTGCATTTTATGAGAAAGTGGGAATTGACATCGGACATCTATTGCACGTACACTGAACAAAACGGAGTTGTTGAAAGACGGAACGAGCGTTAGTGGAAGCCGCAAGAACAATGTTAATCAATGCTAAACTTCAGATTACTTGTGGTAAGGTGTATCTGCATGCTATACTCAAAACCGTTCTATGATCACAAGCGCCACAACAAAACACCTTTCGAGCTTGTCCACAACCATAAACCGAATCACACACTTTCATGTATTTGGATCCTTGCTATCCAAATAATGATCGTGATGATTTTGGAAAGCTCAAAGCCAAAGGCGACATTAGAGTCTTTATTGGATATTGTGAGAATTCTAAAGGTTATCGGATATGGAATAAATGTACAAAGCAGGTTATGGAAGCGATTCATGCTCATTTTGATGAACTTACGGAAATGGCTTCCGAGTATACGACTTAGAACCGGTCACAACCGTTTAAACTTCCTCAACCCCATCATCGGTGAACAAAGCCCCACTCACTCATCAACAAATGGAAGGTTATTTGCTCATTGTTCAAATGTGATATTGATGAGCGTGCTCGGTGTATCCGCTTATTTCATTGCTCAACCCGATACTACTCTTATACGATACACTGCTACAACAACTCTTGTTAAAGCACCACCATTGACTCCACCACAGCAGTTGAATAAACGCTTCCAACAATGATGAACCGGTGATGATATTACGATTGAAGTACCCCACTGTAGATTTTGATCCAAATGCGTTCTTTAACCGTTTGCTAATGAGGCTGCTTGCACGGATGTCGCGGAATCTTCAACAAACCATTTGAATCCTACGAATGCACAATGTATACCAACATCAACCTCTACACATCGATGGACAAAAGACCATCCTCTGGAAAATATTATTGGCGGCCCGAATCAACTAGTCGTTACGAGACAACGTCTTCGCACGGATGGTGAACAACGCATTTATGCTCTCACCGTCGCAATCGAGCCTAAAACATTAAAGACGCAATGACAAAAGACAACTGGATTGAATCCATGCAAGAAGAACTCAACCAATTCAAGCGTCTTGAAGTATGGGAGCCGGTTGAAAGACCAACGAGGGTCTACGTCATTGGTCTCAAATGGATATGGAAAACAAATTGGATCTTTGAAGGGCGTAATCGAAACAAGTCACGTCTAGTTGCTAAGGGTTATCGTCGGGAAGAAGGAATAGACTTTGAAGAATCTTTTGCTCCGGTTGCTCGTCTTGAGGTCATTCGGATATTTCGCGTCATGCTCATATGAATATGACGGTCTTCGGATGGATGTCAAGCTGCGTTTTCAATGGACAAGCGAAAGAAAGCGGTTTATGTCACCAACCGAAGGATTCGTTGATCCCGAGTTCCCGAACCATGTCTACAAACGAACAAAGCTCTTTATGGTCTCAAACAAGCCCTCGGGCATGGTGCGATAAGCTATCATCTTTCCTCATTGCTAATAATTTCACCAAAGGTTTGGTCGACCCTACTTTTGTATACAATATCACGGGCACATATCTTAATTGTTCAAATTTACATAGATGACATCATTTTGGGTCTACACATAAAAGTTTTCAATCGCTTTTGCAAAACTAATGAAGAAAATTTTGAAATGTCCATGATGGGTGAACTCGCGTTCTTTCTAGGACCGCAAGTTCATCAATCACCCGTGGTATTTTCTTGAGTCGGTCCAAATATGCCCTTGAATTGTTAAACAAATTTGGAATGAAAACACCGTGACACTTATGCCACACCAATGACTCATACCAAGAAGCTAGATCTCGACTTAAATGGGAAATTAGTGGACCTTACAAAATACCTAGTAGTATTATTGGGTCTCTAATGTATCTAACGACTAGAGACACGATATTGTCTTTGCCGTTTATCTATGCTCCGTTATCGATCGCGAATCGAAACCCACCTCTACGAGGCTAAAAGAATCCTCCGATACATCAAGGGAACCATTAACTTGGGAATCGGTATTGAAGGATTATGGTTTTGAACGAATCGCTTTTCAGAATGACGACCACGGGATGCTTAGACTCGAGGAAAAGTACTTGTGAGCACTACAATTTATTGGTGATAAAGCGGTGTCATGGCAATCAAAGAAGGTGGATTGTACATGTTGTCATCAATCGAAGCGAATATGTAGCCATGTCCGTGTTGTGCTCAAGTCATCCGGATGAGAACACAACTCAAAGACTATGGTTACGTGTTGATGAATCCCGATGTCTTCGCGACAATCGGTGCCATTGCGATCTCGTGCAACTCGATTCAAAGATTAGAAATCAAAGCACATCGATCTTCGCTATCGTTTCATCAAGGACCACGTGGAGCAGTGCAGTTGAATTATACTTAGTGGTACAGAATACCAATTGGCGGATCTTCTCACCAACACCTTGCCTCCGCTAGGTTTAATGAGTTGGTCCACGGTTGGTATGAGGTGTTTGACTCAAGAGGAATTGGATGACCTCCTAAGCAGTCTTAAAAACCTGTCAAACACCAAAATATCTTTTGTAAATATTTTTCAAAACAAAATACAAAATATAAAACGATAAAACAACAAAAATATTCTTCTAATCTATTTTCCTTCAACATGGCAAGTACATTTCTTTCGTCAACACTTTAATCTTTCAAAATTCGGTATTTTCCGATCAAGTGTTCGGGGAGAAAATAATCACTTAACTGCTTCAAAACATCTGTGTACTTGCATGTTATCCTATCCCGGTTGTTTCTTTTATCAATGGTGGTAAATTTTCTGGTTTTATGACATCCTCGGACTAAAAGTTTATAACCTTTCATTATTTTCTTAAGTCGAGGGGGAGTGTCGTCAAAGTTATTTCCTAAAATCTTTTGTTTGGTAACCAAAATGAAAGTTAAAAGGCTTTGAATGAAAATGGAAAAGGTGGAGGGACCAAAACTGCCAAAAGGTTAAAGTCATTTTAATAAAAACACCACACCTAACTTTTCCTTCACATTTATTACTTACACCTAAAACATCCTACGCCTAATAATCGTTCTTCAAATCATGTATTGGATCATCATTTTGTAAGTTGTTTCATAATCTTAACGTGTTTTTAAACATTGGTTTTGATTTTACATGAATCAACGGTCAAAACGTTGTATAATCTTGTTTTTATGTTCTACGCATAGCGTATGTACTCATGATCAAGATTGTGTGTTTGTGGTTTAAATGATTGTGTCAAAATGTTTTTCCTACATCAATAAACTCATTTCATCACTTAAGCGAACCGGATACGAATTGAGTGAATTTCAAAATTAGGGTTTATCGTAATTTTGGGTATTTTTAAATGTGATTGTATTTGGTCAAAAGATTGTTGTGTGATGTTAATATCATGTTGAATTGATGATATCCTTGCCCTATAACAACCCAGAAACACTAATTGAATAAAAATTGGAATTTAGGGTTTAATGTTCTTAGGTTTGGGTATTTTTGATTCTTCGCGTGTTGGATGTTAAAACTTGGTTATTAGACTCTCACAACACCTAAGACCTACCGAGAAACGTTTGGTGCAATTTCCATGGCTAGAAGCGCTATGCGTAATTCTTGAACTATTAGGGTTTTAGGCTTACGCTTAAGGTTTTCTACGCGTAATCTGTTTGATATGCTTTCATGCTATGATACATTTTAAAATGAATATATATGTTAAGATTGATGATATGATGATTCTATTTCAGGTCTTGCAGCATAAAACTCGTAATCAAGGTCTTTGTTACTTCGCGATAGGATCACCTTACGCGTAGAAAGTTATCGTAAGAGAAATTTCGCATAAGCTGCTACTGTGAAGGTTCTACATAGGGACTACGGCGTATCACTGTGAAGGATATGCGTGGCAATGACTCTCGCGATAAGGTCTACTCTACAGTAAGCCTTGCGCAAGATTTTATATACGCCTCTGGCGTAAGCTCTCACGCGTAAGGTCCCCTTTTTCTACAGCGTAAGTAAGGATCCCACGCATAAGCTTGCGTCGCGCGTGATCTTCTCTGACTACGCATAAGCTACTATTCCTACGCATAAGCCTTGATCAAACCTTCGTTATGAATTGTTCAGCGTGCAAACTTGTAAATAAATGAATCATAGCGTCACGAAACTAATAATGTCACCAATAAACTTAATCGTTTAATATGTTGTGTTAAATAAGTGATAACATAAACTTTAAAACTTACAATTAACTAACTCATGAAACTTATCACGATGACATTGGACTATTGAACAAACAAGTGACTTTGGACTCAGTAACAATCTTTGACCTCAGTATATTCAATAATTAGACAATAAAACCTTACATTGACTAACATTATGTCTTTCGATATGTTGGTTCTTTCGGCTAATGTTATTTCGAGATCACGACATGGTGCTCGAATGAATGTGGATGCACTAGAAGTTCTCACAATTGTCGACATCTTCCCTAATGGCTATCAGAAAGATTGGAAAGAACAACCTTAGGGTTGACTTTGAACCCTCACATGCTCGAGAATATTCTTGTCTCATTGTTGTGGATATTCTAAAGAATCATCCCTACCGAACATGCTCTCACTCTGCTATAATACAGGAGATCTACATGCAGCGATTACGGAACTCAATGCAGAGGATCAAAGGTCAAGTGCGATGCTTGACACTAAATCACAAACAAGTCACCATCACTCATGCGGACTTACAGGGCATTCTTCTCATTCACGAATCGAGCCAACCGACTTCTTTGCCACACCCACTGAGGAGCAGTTCTTCAATTCTCGATTGATATTGGCTATGATGAAGCTTCAGGAATTATCACTAGCACTCTCATGTGGAGCTTAAGAACATTCCTCGACCATGTAGAACCTCTACATCATCATCACCAATCGGTCTCTCGGTGGTGACGGTGGCTATGAGCATCCCAAGCTCTTTGAGCTGCAAATCTTCGGTCATTAATCAACAAGAAGGACATCAAATTGAAGCTCACGATATGGGATGACATGATGGCGTTTTCAAAAACTTGGCTCAAAGATTCCTATGTCGATACACAAAGCTGTTGATCCGTAGAGCACTTGGACTTCATCACGATATCCAAGAGGCTCAATGACTCCGATAATCACGACATGTTGGTGAGCCTATCCTATCGATCGAGAATCAAGGAATCGTCAACAAAGAAGCAGGTGTCAGGTTACACGATTACCTCTTGTTGACGAAATCAAAAAGCTTGAAACGCATAAAAGGTATCGGGTAGCGATAAGAGAAGGCAAAGTTGGTCATCTTGATGAAAAGCCTTGGAACACCTACTCGGAGAACCGAGAAGAGGAAGTCTTTGGAAGTGCAGTAGCCTGAGAGTCAAAGGAAGTATCCAAAAGGAATCCTCCAAGAAAAGGATTGTTCTTGCCAAGGAAGTTGTTCCCATTATCGAACCTAAGCACGAACCGCAAGAAAGCTACTAGGCAGCTACGAATACACAATCGAGATGAGAGGTCCACTACTCGAATCGCAGCAGAACCACCTCCTCAAGAGCAAAACCTCGTAGTCCTCCGGTGACCTAGGAAAGGAAGACTCTGTACTTGTGCCATATGAAGAAAGCTCAAATTGATGAAGAGCAAGCTGGATTTATCTTACGGGAAGAAGTTTAAATTCGTTAGACACCTTCAAAAGATAAAGAATTTGAACAAGATCAAATCGTGGCCGGAGGGTCGGTGGTGGTGTCGCTCTTCACCGGATCACGATGCGGTTAATCAACCCGATAAAGGCGGGTGCCACCTCTTGTGCAACTGACAAAAGCTTGTGGAGGAGTCTATTGATTATAACATTGAGGAACCGGATAAGGATAATCTTGAGAAAGAAAAGACGATGAAGAAGCTTAGGCTCAGACGGAAGAAAAAGCTAAATCAGGACAAGATAGCGAAGGAATTATGATGATTATCTTCTCAACGGTCAATTCGTTCCAAGGAGGATATACGCACCTCAAAGGACTCTGAGCCTCCTCATGTCTCCTCATCATCGATTCATCATCTCACTCTTCACCACCACCATCTAAAAGCTCAACCAAATCAACATCCAAATCGGTGAAGAAGCCAACTCGATCTTGGATTTCATGCTCATAAAAAGAATTGGGATCTTTGTCAAACAAGTCGAAAGAAAGACATGCTCTACAGGAAGATGAATTTCTATCTTTGATCGATCTGATATATTCATGATGATATCGACAAGATGCAAGTTGAAAGGAAGTATGTCGAAGCTCATGAAAGATGATCTTCAAGGAAAATGGGACGAAATGATCAAAGGATACACTCACGGTTCCTTATGGAGGTCGTTCGAAGCGACAAAGGAGATGTATACCGACGTATCCAAATCTCTTGCATCTAGCCAAACAAGCCATGAAATCAACTCCGATGAATTTAAGCATCAATCCAAATGAATCCACAATTTTCTCGGATGATGAATTAGTGAACCGCTAGTAGCGCAAATGTCGAAGCAGCCTGCAGCGTTTGCCTCACACGGCTAAACTGTTTGAGCTCTCATCGAATACCAACTCAGTCCGCATTCGAGAAGAAGTCAAGGCCCAAACGTTCAAGAGATGATGAAGACAAAGATCGAGATAAGGATAAAGAGCCCAAACGCACAAAGAAGTCTCATTGAATCATCCTCTATTCAGTACTCGATGCAACCTCCACCACAACGGACTCCTGCTCAACAAAGATCTTCTCCTCCCTCTTACGCAAATAAACCTCATGATTCGAGACACACCCAGATTCGTAAAACGGTGACCACTTTGAATATCTGGTGGTGACGATGAAGAATACCATGAGCCCCAAAATAACCCGCCTCACCCGACAAAGTATGTGAAACCAAAGATCCTCATCTAGGCTTAAGAAACAAAAGAAGAAGGCGCCCATGGGTCGACGTCAGTATCATGGCTAGATGAAGATACAACAGAGGAATTTGAATGGTTTTCTACACTTGTCAATTCCACTCCTACCAAGAAGGTCAAGATCGGTGAGCGGTAATACATTGGAGCATGCTAAGATTACGCAAGAAAAGTTCCATGAAGAAGATGACGAAACCGAGTTGAGGCTAATCAAGAATGAAGCTTTTCAACTGTGGAAGATAGCTCGAGAAAGTGCCATCGAGGTCGAATATTACCTTGAAAACATTGCTCGAGCTATGTCTAACAACATGGATTAGCTCAACCCGAAGCAAACATCGACTTCACCAAGCGGGACAACCCTCCATACTACACCGTCGGTGAAACCTCTACCAACAACCACAACCGGATGAACCTACGATTCCATTGGATATTTCTTCAACAAAGACTTGGAATTTCTTCTACGGTGGCGATGGCTCATGAAATCGCTACATCTTTGACACTTCCATTCCCATGACAATATACTCAAGCGCATAGCTATCGAGGAAAGAGCTAATCACTTGTTCTCTAACAAAGTGGAAGCATACGACGAGATGCAATGTACGGATTCATCATTGGCGGGCGTCGAAGAATCTACTACGTGTCGCCAGTTGAAGTCTCAACATGCGGTGTTCGATTACTAAGGATATCGTTGCCATCAAACACGTTGATCTTTCGACCAAATGGGACTACACTTTTCTCAAGAAGATTGTGGTCAAAAGGCAAGATGAGCGGATTATGCATTCTCTGAAGTCGACTTTGAGAATTTGTCTATCAACGACATTGAAGACATGTACCTTGCCAAAGTATGTGGTCGCATGAGACAATTTTCAAATGAAGTACAACGTGAATTCATCAAGTCACCGCTCATCTTCATCGACGCATAGTCATCAAAGAACGTGTAGAAGATCTCCGGTGGCGGTTGAATCTTATCGGACCGATGTCAACTTCACTCCACCGCAGCCTGATCTTCCCGACATCAACCGGCTCTCACAATTTACACTCATCGCTGAAACCATTCGGCGTCGTTTACCGCGATGAACTTCAAAGAAATTGCTTGATGGCGTGCGAGAGAGATCTTCACAAGTTGGAGATCACACTTTGAAGATGGTTAGGACGGATTGGCTTATCGATTGAAGGATATACACCAAAATACGGGTCTCTAAGCGATGGAATTCTCGGGATCGAAGGGATGTGAAGAGGATCATCACGATGATTGATGAGCGGTTGTATAGAAGGATCGATTCGAGAAGATTGGAAAGCTATGTTGGTGGTGACCCAGGATTAACATCACCGCTTTCAAGCCCGATTCACACCCCCTCGGCGACATCTCTCGGACTACAGGTACCCTTAAAGCGCTTCTTTCATTATAAATTTGGATGTGTGATTATATATGTCTATGGTTTGCACACATAACGATGTACAACCCGTTCTTGTCAAGAAAGGACCTGTGGTACGCTTGATGCCACAATCCTTATAAAAGGAGCAAAAGCTTCTTACTTTTGAGTAAAACCTATCAAACCTTTCATTTTCAAGGTTTTGCTCAAAGGACAAGTACTTCCGTAAGATTTTCAAAACCTCAACCATTTATATCACTTGTTGAGGGGAGTATTTGAATTATAACTTTGTTCACAAATTGTTCATAGTGGTCATCTTCCAACACTAAAATGGTCATATTTATTCTCAACTTTTCAAAAATAACATTTTATATGCCATTTTGAGGGGAGAAATTATGTGATAAGAAATATGTTGTGTAAATGCAAATGAATCTTTGTGTAATAGACTTAACCAACGAATTGACGGTACTAAACTGTTAGTAACTTCGAAAAGACTTGTCGGGATGGGTAATAATTTCAAGCTAGTTCGCTAGTAATGTAAGCGTGTCTCATGCAAAGGACTTGTCCAAGTAGAAAGTACCATTCGAGAAACTCTTGGTAGACATGAACTCGACGTGGTATGACAACCTTTCGAGGCTTGTCTACACCTTCAAGGTAGTTATTAGAGCTAGTTGTCACCTAAAAGCGACAATGTAACTCTTTAACTATGCAAGGTAACCGTGTCTCGCGGGGATTGTCTATCTTGAGTTGATCAATTCATAATGTCTTGCGCTCCTTCCTCATCGTGCATATTTCCGTAAAACTCCTAAGCACATGTGGAGGGGAGTATTTCGAAAATCTAAAACTCTTGAAGTGTTCAAACATGTTTTTCATTCACAAATGCTTCGAGAGATTTTCATGAAAAATGGTTTTATGGCAATGGAGTTATAAGGTGATTAAGGTTAGAATAACCGTCCTATGATCCTTGAGAGCAGGAGGATCTACCCAAGGACATCATAAATAGTTAGTACTTAGAAGTCCTTAGGTATGATTATAAAAGAAGAAAATGAGAATCGAAGAAGAAGGAGTTGAAGAATTAAAAGAAATGCAAAGAAAGGGTGAAAAGAAATAGCCCTCCAAATTATTCAACTTAGGCGATACACGAGTTTAATTCATATGCTCTTGGTTGTCACTTAGTGTCACCGGTATTGAAGATTAAAAGTCGTCATGGACCCAAGTGGCGCATGCACTAAACCTTCTAGCCACTCAAGCCTCTCTCAAAAGAAGCTTGTTTCATTTCACGAGAACCCTCGTAAACTATTGGCTTTCTCTTAGAGATCGTTTGGTATTGAAGAGGAGACCCTCTCCCTAGTCTCCGCTCGGGAAAACCAAAAGCACTATTGAGTCTAGAGCCACGAGATTCATCAAAAGATCTCTTAAGTACACTTGACATTTCATCACTTGATGTTCAACAATAAGAACATCGACAGTGCGTTATCAGTCCTTCACGAGATCTTAGTAATCTGTCGAGAACATTTATGAGAGGTTCACAACCGTGATCCTCGGTGATTGAATGGAAACTCCTCGCCTGTGGTCAACATCAAACATCCCCACGGCAGTCACCGGTAACTCCCGTGGATTACGCTTAGTGTGTCTCAAGCGGTCTGATCGTGGTGATGCTTGATTGTACCTCGACTCATCGAACTATAGGTGTACTTGGTATATCGTGTTATCTCACTTGTGGGACTCCGGTTCGAGAACGGCCTTTGTAAATTAGAGTTGTGTTTCACACTATCTTTGTTAACACTCTCAAGTTCAAACTTGTAAGTGCGGAATCCGCTTATTACTAACCGCTTTCATGTTTTCTTCTTATGGAAGCTCCGGGCGGGATGATTGTGCGATTCTTCCCATGCTCACGCCAACATCATCACTAATGGAAGTTCTATCCAAAAGCAACACAACGATGAATGATTCTTCGTCAAATCAAAGAATCTACAAAGTTAAAGACTTAAAAACTTCATCGATCTTGAATTCCAACGTCAAGAGCGTGTGAGCATGTTGAAGAATAGCGTGGAACAGCATGAGCAAATGAAGGCACTGAGGAGACTTGATGCGAACAACAACATACTATCACTTTCATCACAAAGAACAATGATCAAAGAACAAAGTTAAAGATGACGTCAAAGCATAACTGTTCAAAGACAACTATCTCTCTACCACAGGAGATTGTTCGAATCAAGGCAATTCTTCTCACAAGAAAGAAGAATGTCATAAGGCGTCAAAGCTACTATTACATCAACGCCTTCACGTTTTTCATCACCAACACTTGGGGAGATTGTTGGAATCACTCCTAAACCTTAATTCAAGTGTTTGTTACTCATATGTAATAGGTAGCTTATTATGGCCTTTATGTTTGTTTAAGGTCAAGCTTATGTAGAAGGCCCATAAGCTTAGGCCCATGTCTAATAAGGAAAGGGAAGAGTAGGAGTGTTGCCCTAGCTCCTTACCTATAAATACTATGTAATAACCCTCAATTGAGGGTTGGTTGTTCAAGTTATTTCTTTCACTCACTCTCTACGCATAACCGTTTCCTTTATATCGTGTGTGTGTGTTTGGATACTTGATCAATCGCCTTTATCTCTTTCTATTAAGCTTGTGTTGTAAAACTAGTTACCTAACACTAGGTGAGCAAGTCAATCCCTTGATACCATGTTCTATGCCTAGTGCCAAGTATGCAAGTCATTCAATGCCCAATGTTTTGAATGTGAACTTTAGTATGCCTTCAAGTAGCTCAGATCCCAGCACCTCCAGTATTAAGAAAGTGAACCTCAGTGTGCCTTCAAATAGTTCACATCCCAGCTCATCAAAACAGGAAAGAAAAAAGTAGCAAAACCAACTAATGTTCCCATTCCTCTACAGAGTAATCGGTGACATTAAAGCGAGCGGTCAAAGTCTCAAGGCAATACAAGGAATGATAGGACCCGCAAGCTAAGAATGTGCATTGGAAGAAAGTAGAAGATCACGTAGGGAGAATTTGAATAAAGCGAATCGTGTTGATTCTAGTGTTAGCTCTAAGCGTCTTGTAATTAATGCGAATTCTACTACTTTTGGCAAAACATGTAATGATGATTGCGTGGTTTTTGTTACTAATCTTGAATGTAGTATGAATGATTTGTCTAATGCTGTCAAATGCCCAATTAAAACTGTTAATGTTAAAAATCAAGGTAAGAAGGCTAAAAGGTAAAAGCGAAAGAAAGTTAGAAAATAGTTGAAACCCACAGGAAGAACATTTAGTAAGATAGGTTATCAATGGATACCTTTAGGCCATAAAGTTAATCGGATTACCCTCAATTTTCTAAGACAATGCCTACTAGAAAATGGATGCCTCTTGGTAGAACTATTCCTTAAGAAGTGAACATACTTTGAATAGGTCAAACACGGATACTAGCACCGCATCTATTTCGATGATTCCATTGTGTCTACTTACGATGTGGGTGTTCCAATCCTTCGTTACTAACCAAATGGAACCCATTCTTGCATGGGGATCCCAATTATCCGTTATCCATTCTTGTGCGTGTTCAGCGTAGATCGTTCAAATCGTTACGTGGTACACGGACTCAGTCATTCCAAGCATCTGTTGGAGACGGTCATGACTCATGAACTTCGTGAGTAAATTCATCGGGATTGGTTAGATTCGGGAATGATCATTTGGTGCAATTATGGGTTATAGAGATTATGTTGTCGGTGATAGTGTTATCTCCGGGGTATACTACGTAGAAGGTCTTGGTCATAACTTATTTTACGTCGGTCAATTTTGTGATTACGATCTAGAGTGGCATTCGAAAACACACTTGTTTCGTTAGAGAACTTGATGGTAAGGAACTTTTAAGAGGAACTCGTGGTTCAAATCTATACACCATCTCTATCGAAGATATGATGAAGTCTTCTCCAATTTGCTTGTTGTCAAAGGCTTGAAAACAAAGTCATGGTTATGGCATCGTCGTCTCAATCACTTGAACTTTGGCATCATCAATGATCTCTCCAGAAAGGACTTAGTTGTAGGTCTACCTAGACTAAAGTATGAGAAGGATCATCTTTGTTCAGCATGCCAATTGGGAAAAAGCAAGAAATATACCCACAAACCCAAGCCTACAAACTCAGTTACAGAAGTTCTTCATACAATTCACATGGACTTATGTGGACCCATGAGAGTGGAGAATATCTTTGGGAAGAAATATGTATTAGTTGTGGTTGATGATTACTCTCGATTCACAGGTTAAGTTCTTAAGGACAAAGGATGAAACACGGATATCATCATCAAACTTATCAAGCAATTGCGAGTTCGACTTAACAAAGCGTCGAATCATCCGAATAGACAATGGGCGAGTTTGTTAATAAACAACTTAGTGAGTTTATGAAAGTGTTGGAATCGGTCATCAAAGAAGTGTTCCAAGAACTCCTCAACAAAGCGGTGTAGTTGAAAGATAAAATCGAACTCTTGTGGAAGCCGCAAGAACAATCTTGATTACTCAAAGGTTCCAATGTTTCTCCGGGTGAAGCCATTGCGGCACATGCTACACTCAAAATCGATCCCTAATTCACTTGCTCATGGAAAAACTCCATATGAACTTGTCCACAATAGAAAACCTAATTTATCATTCCTTCGTGTGTTTGGTACATTGTGTTATCCAACTAATGAGGTCAAGACTTAGAGCAAACTTAAACCTAAAGCGGACATTGGAGTATTTGTAGGATATGCACCAAACAAAAAGGATCTTGAATCTACAACAAAAGAACCCAAAATATCATGGAAACAATTCACGTTACGTTCGATGAGTGATCGGTCCAATGGCTCTAGGACAACCGATTCTGGACCCGCTTCATCATGTAGCCCCATCAGTTCTACTCTTGTTTACTTCTCACCAAAGAACTCCTTATGTACCTCCTTGAAGATGACTTGAAGAAACTATTTGATCCAATGTTTGATGAACACTATGAACCAAGCGCTAATGATCATTAATCCCATCATCGGAGGGCTTCTATCCACATCAATGAAGTCAACCCTTCGTTTCTATGTCGATGGTCGAGCGCTGCTGCCGATCAATCATCTCTTCAACAAACCTTCAATCACGAGTGTACATCATGGAATTGCTTCGATTCAAGATGAAGTTAATCCCTTTGCTACTCTCAAGACGCTCCATTTGAAAATATATTTGCTCACGAATCATCATCGAACCATCTTCATCGGGAGACATCGACTGGGCCGCTTCAGTTCCACAACAACAACCACATGAACACCTTAGAAAATGGACACATGATCACCCATTGGACAACATCATTGGAAACCTTTCTCGTCCGGTATCCACTCGTAAACAACACTCGATGCCTTATGGTGCTTCTTCAACTCCGTACTCTCTAAGATCAAACCTAAAGGCGTTAAAGCGCTATGAATGAAGGCAGTTGGTTCAATGCCGTGCAAGAAGAAATTCATGAGTTTGATCGATTAGATGTATGGGAATTAGTACCGCTCGGATGCTATGATCATTGCTCTAAAGTGGATCTTCAAAGTGAAGCTTGATGAGCATGGTGATGTGTTGAAAAATAAGGCTAGGTTAGTGGCTAAAGGATATCGTCAAGAAGAAGGTATTGACTTTGAGGAATCTTTTGCTCGTTGCTCGTATCGAAGCTATCGAATCTTCTTGGCTAATGCGACTAGTAAAAACATGGTGGTATATCGGATGGATGTGAAACCGCATTTCTTAATGGTGATTTGAAAGTGGTGGTTTACGTCGGCCCACCAGAGGGTTTGTAAATCCGAGCATCCTACTAATGTCTATCGCTTGAAAAAGGCCCTTTACGGTTTGAAGCAAGCTCTAGAGCATGGTATGATCGCTATCAAAGTTTCTTCTATCTCTTGGATTGACAAGGGGCAAGTTGATCCGGCGTTGTTCACCGTAAAGTCGGGAAATCATTTAATTCACGTTCAAATTTATGTTGATGATATTATCTTTGCCTCGTGACCCCAATGAATGTGATCGTTTTCTAATGAAATGGGTTCCAAATTTCAAATGTCAATGATGGACAAATGTCATTTTCTTAGGATTACAAATTTCACAAAGTCCCGGAGGCATTTTATAAATCAATCTAAATATGCAAATGAGATTTTAAAGAAATTTGGATTTGTTTCTTGTGACACGGTTGACACTCCCATGATTGAGCGTACCAAGTTTGGATGAGGACCACTCGGGGATCATGGTAGATCAAACGAAATATCATAGTATGATTGGATCCCTGATGTACCTCACAACTAGTAGACCCGGACATCTTGTTATTTGTGTGCATGTGTGCTAGATATCGAGCTAAGCCTACTAAAAGCACCTTGAATCGGTTAAAAGGGTCTTCGGTATCTCCAAGGAACCATCAATATGGGACTATGGTACCCGAAGGACACCGGTATGTCACTAACGACCTATCACGAGATGCCGATCATGCGGGATGTCAAGATACACGTCGAAATACGTCGGGAGGTGCTCGGTTTTGGGTGATAAGCTTATGAGTTGGTCTTCAAAGAAGCAAATGAGTACTTCTATTTCCTCTCAGAGGTGAATACATAGCCATGTCATCTTGTTGTGCTCAAATCCTTTGGATGATATCCCAATTATCGACTATGGCTTTGAATTCAACAAAATCCCTCTGTCTTGTGATAATAAAAGTGCTATTGCTCTCTCATGCAACAACGTTCAACATTCAAGAGCAAAGCACATTGATATTCGACATCATTTCATCCGGAACAAGTAGAAAACAGTGTGGTGGAACTCTATTTTGTGAAGTCGAATACCGGTTAGCGAGACATCTTCACCAAAGCTCTTCCAAGAGAACGTTTGAGTTTATTCTTCCGTGACTTGGCTTGAAAAGCCTTCAACCGAAGCGCCAAACGTCTTCGGAGGAAGCGAGGAGTAAAGGTTATTGATTCTATCATCTCTTTGTATATATTTATTCAAAAAGCAAAATACAAAATTACAAAACCAACAAAAAGAAAATAGAAAAATATAAAATCTTTCATAAAATCCATAAAAATCTGAAAAACTCGAAAAATCTCAAAAAAATGTTGTCTTTTTGTCATATCTTTCTTGATTCGATATATATCTACGGTCTTTTTTGCTGTCAGTCAAAGAGTGACACGGGTCTTTAGATGTTGTTCGAATGTACATATTTTTTAAAAAATATATAATAAAAAAAATTAAAAAAAATAAAAATGGGAGAAAGTGAAACAATGGTTTATTGTCATTTCAGGCAGTAACCCGCTTTTCAGAAAAAGAACAGAGCCATGCTTTATCTCATATTTCAAATCTCATGCTCTGATTCTATAAAACTATCACTTACTATCTAATGAAAACTAATTGGTTTGAAAAATAACTCGGACTCTATTTTGAAAATCATCCGGACTTCACGTTAGTCAAAACTATCTATCTCTCAATCAACAAGCGATGTCATTGATTGAGGGGAGAATGATTTCAATTAAATCAAAGGTTATTTGTCATACAATTGTTTTCAAAAGACAATCATGCATGTTTAATCTATGGAGTTTAAAGTCTCAAAATCCGATCCTTATCGATTAAAACTTTTTCATAATCAGTCACAATTCTCCTTAAAAGCTTTCAAAATCAATTTAAATCTCAGAGATCACAAATCTCAAATGATTTGATAATTGTGATCGGGGAGAATTTGTGATTTAAATTGGATTTAAAGCGATAATTCGATAAATGGGTTCATAAGTGTTTAGCAAGTTTTCCTCCCGCATGTGACAAACGATTTCAAATTTTCCATGCACATGTTGAGGGGCATCTACTTTAAACCTTAAATTATTGAAACGTGATTGAATTGTCTCTAAGTGCAGTTCCTCTAATATGTGCAAAACTCTTTCAAACTTCGAGGGGAGCATTTCTAAAATATCAAATTGATTGGGAATTGATGATGATCATTTTAGAAAATGTTAATCAAAAGATTGGACCTTTCATTCTTAATCTAACGATTTCAAAGATCTCTTGCCTCCATGTGCTAAACTATTTCGGAATGATATGCATATGTTGATGGGGAGCATTTCTAAAATATCAAAACAATTAAGATACAAAATACTTGGATTGTATATCACAAGTATCTTGATTGTTTTTCAAATGGTTTTCAATTGGTTTCAAGGCGGAAGAACTATATCAAAAGACCAACCAACTTTACTTTATGCATGGGGATATAAGGATGATAAGGTTAGGTTGAGGTCCAATGATCACTTGAATCGGAGGGATCTACCAGGACAAAATCACTTGATAGTGTAGAGTCCTTAGGTATATTAAAAAGGAGAAAAATGAGATATGGGAAGAGTGCGGATCAAACCGAGCTAGTCTTGGAATAAACCCAACAAGGTTCTAGTTATGAAGTTTCGGTAAGCATGAAGGGGTTGAAGAATGAAAAGAATTGAATGTGAAAAGGGTGAAAAGAAATAGCCTCCATTTATTCAACCTTAGGCGTAAATGGGGTTCAATACATATGCTCTTGGTGGTTACTAAGGTAACATCGGTATTGAAGACAAGACGTCATGGACCCAAGGACGCTCGCACTTCAACTTTCCAAACCACTCAAGATCCTCTTAAAAGGACTTGTTTCATTCTCACGGTAACCGACATTATCTATCGACTTTCTCTTAGAGTTTGTTGATATTGAAGAAGGAGACCCTCTCCCTAGTCTCCCAGCATAGGAACCAAATATGCACAACCGAGTCTAGAGACACGAAATCATCATATAAATCTCTTTAGGACACTTTCAATGAAGACTCTCTATTTCACACAATGTGAAAGAGAGATTATATCTTATGAGTCCTCACATTATCCTTGTGGTATTGCGGAACATCCGAGTGATATGCAAACATATTCACAATGAAGATGGAAAGCCTTCGAGCCAACATCAAACAAGCTCACGTGGGTGGCATGTGAGATCTACCCAATAGATCAACCATGTGACAACCGAACAGAAACAATGGGCGATTCAATCTTTTGAATCAATCTCGTTCGAGTTATGGATTGACGGATACCTTTGAAAAACATGTCGTTGTGCTCAAAAACTCTTTCCTTTAGCACATCGATTGGTACTCATATTTCAAAATAAAGGTGTTTATGATTGATAATTGATTTTCATTAAAACCTTCGTTGTATTGCAAAAACAATTTCAATTGAAAGCGATACGATTGTTTTCAAATCTCTTTTCATCAATCGGTGAATCTCAATTTGTTGGTTCACTCACTCCATGTTGTCTTCTATGAGACGTTCGGTGCGAGAACAGCTAGAACAAACCGAAACCCTCGTCAAGGAAATTCTTCGAATTATACCGATCACAGGCGATTTGTAATCGATCAACGGGAACCGTGGGCGTGTACCTCAATTCAACAAAAGTGATCAAAGACACTCTTGTGCGCTTTATTGCTAACTGCTTTATGCAGAACACCCTACGCTTGCCAGATCGAATGGGCGGTCAATCCATAGCCGCATGCTCACACAACACATTCATTTCCAAAGAAATCATGATTCTTGCATCAATGACTCGATATTTTCACTCCATGCTTCGCTCGCTGCGCCAATATCATGAATCAACGAAAGCTTCCGCTACTCGATAAGAATATATCATGATCCGTAATGTGAGCATGTCGGTCCAAATGTCACAACTTCACATCATACCAACACCACAATGGATGAGTCGAGATTTCACGTGGCGGTGATCTCAAAGTCGGCTCAAAACACGATATCACGTGGATCGGTTAAAGACCTCCACTCGCAGATTATCCAAACATGCAAAAATGAAGAATCAAATACTACGAGCTACAGAACAAAGAACATGAACAAGAATCCAAGAACAATCTCAATGTAATATCATTTGTATTCTATGTAATTTTAATGTGTGTTTGACGTGACCTCCTTTGGGGAGATTGTTAGGATTTAGTAAATCCGGTATTAAAGTGTCGATCACCTCAAGGATATGTAATCGTTAGAAAGCTCGTAGTCGTAGTTATTTTATGATTAAGTAGTATTTAGTTATGTAACACCGTGGAGGACGGACGGTCTTTACCCATTGTATGCACGATCCACACCCGTCGGTGGCGTTTTATGTAAGGACTATAAATACTCTCTACTCCCAAGGTAGAGAGTTGGAGCTCATAATAAGACTTTTCTTTCTCTCACTAAAGTTCCCAAACCTCTAACTCTTTTCTCTCTAGAAATCATCTTGTACGCCTAATATGTTTGTGATTTGATGTGTATGTGAAATCCAATATGTTCTGAAGTTCTTATCATAAGCAAACATCTTGAAAAATCATAACTGACGCTGAAAATTCTTGAAAGATTTTGCTTAGACTGTGAAGTATCATTGACATTATGTGGCGTCGAATATCTCATGGGAATTGCTGAAATTGAACCTCCATGGATTCATCGGCTAATTGTAATGACCACATATGGAGATAACCCGATACGACAAACTTGAAAATGAAGTGAACATCCCAACTTTGTGACTTGCTGCTTGTTTTATATTCTTGATCAATCCACAACAGCGTGTGACACTGAGTACAACAACTTCCTTAAGTCATAGTTATGCTCCAACAAGTTATCTTGAGACATGCAACCAACCAACCCACGTCTCAACGATAAAGAAGTACACCCGTGAAACGTCACTTCAATTCCTCGTAAGTAATACTGTACAAAAACCCCGTCGCCATTTTTATTCAAATTTTACTTCAAGCCATGAATTTTGTATCCCTTTGTGAAATATTGTAATACCAAAATACCACTCATCTAATACTTATAAAGAAATTGTATATCCAAAAAAAATTCAGATATTAAATTTCTATAAGCCAAATCATACGCCCAATTTCATAACGTTCAAGTCCTAATACCATCCGATCCATATTAGAAAATCCCAAATCCATGCCACTTGACTCGGCCCATACTCAGTAAATACACCAAGGCCCATCAGCGAATTATAATACCCGATCCATATTACATATAGCATCCGGATATATAACTCACACACTTAACCTAAACCTAAACATTCTTCAGTTAAAAACACGCCTACTACTGATACTTTTCTCCCAACTACTCAATACTCTCACCAAAATTATATCCCTGCTTCTCAAAACTAACGCTTACCACCAACTGATTCTATTATCATATCTCATTTGATACTAAAACACTCCTCATCACAGATTCATACCATCCCTTATATCATCAATGAATCTCTCAAACATAAACAAACACAGCCGATCCTTATCACTTCACGATTTTGTTTTAATCCGACCCTAGAGATTAATTAAAAAGCTTCAAGATCCAAATGGGTCTCGGGTAGGTATTTCTTTCATTTGTTCTTATGTGATGTTGATCGAAAGATAAAAAAGGAGATAAAACACCTTTGTTTTGATCTTTCTTTTTGATTTTCGTATATTGTTGATTGTTTTATCTTTTGAGTCATGAACGAAGCTAAGAGAAGATATAACAAACTTGTTATAATCTTGTCTTTAATTTCGGATAGTAGCACACTCATGGATCAATGAAGATATTCATTCAATTGCATAAATCTTTAGAAGATTTAAAAAAAACATGAAATGAACTGAGGTCCATTTAATTACTTGTTGCAAGTCATGTGAGAAATTAAGAGATGGGATAGAAGTGTTGTAGTAGTATTTGTTGGTGTTGGGATTTGATTTAGGATTTGGTTGGTGTTGTACGAGGCAAGGGTCAAACAGCCGTTTTTAAATTTTTCTTGGACCTTGTCTTGACTGATGATGTAGATTGAATACTGAGGTCAAGATTGAGTTTGGTATATTGGTATTTTGTGGTCGAGGTCAGTCTTTGGTTTAGTTTACGCATAAGTCTTGCCTTACTCAAAAACTTACGAGTAACTTTGTTATTCGGAACCTTATGCGTAAAACTGGTAATTTAGCTTATGCTTAAACAGGTCATTTAGCTTATGCGTAAGTCATTTACTTAGGCGTAAAAACCTTAAGCATAAAGTGGCTTACGCGTAGCTTTCTGCTTATGCGTAAAGCCTTAGACGTAAAGCCTTAGAGTCTTATGCGTAGACAAAGTCTTACGCGTAAACAGTCCTGATAAGGTTTTAAAATGTACCTTTTTGAGGGGTCGTTTAAGCCCTTATTTGATCACTTTTTTATCCGTTATTACTTAATATCGTTCCTTTTCACTTTTAGGTCTCTTGAAGGCAAATTGATGTAATGGCACTTATTTGGACGAAAAGGCGCGGATATCTGAAGAAAATGGCCAAAGTCAAGAATCGAGACACTAAGTCTTTGAAATACAAGGTGGCGTCCACCGCTAACTACTGACACTGTTGGAATCACTCCTAAACTATAATTCAAGTGTTAGTTATTCTTATGTAATAGGTAGCTTATTATGGCCTTTATATTTGTTATTAGCCTTAAGCTTGTGTAGAAGGCCCATGAGCTTAGGCCCATGTCCATTAAGGAAAGGATGGAAACTAGGAGTGTTACCCTAGCTTTCCTCCTATAAATATTTTGTATAACCCTCACTGAGGGTTGGTTGTTCAATATTTCTCTTTCACTCTCACCCACGCATAACCGTCTTACTATATCGTGTGTGTGTGTGTTTGGTTTATTGTTCAATCGCTTTATCTCTTTCTTGTAAGCTTGTGTTGTAAAACTAGTGACCTAACAATGGTATCAATCGCCTAATAGTTGAGTGAACGTATTGTTTGAAGTGAGTTTTGATCTCACGCTAACTTGCGTCTCCATAACTTTGGCTTGATCAAAAACATATTTTTACACTTTTAATCCAAGATTCTTGTCCTTTCAACGTTATAAGGTGTTAAACTTCTTGTTTTTGGCAAAAGGTTTCGAACTTTGTGTGTAGATCATCGTTTTTCATCTAGTTTTTGTCGAAGGTTCTATCCTACACGAATCTGTTTTAAGAGTTTTGGTTCATCAAGTTTCACACTTTTGTGTCTTTTGGTGTTATTGAAGCTATTTCATCACACAAAAGCGGTTTAGAAACAACTTTGAGCATAATCATATTTACGAGTAATCCTACGCTGTAGCAAAACCCTACAACTACGCGTAAGGTTATCCGTGGCTTGATCTTCGTTTTCGTGGTTTACTCCGTGTTTTCTTGCTTGGATAAGCCTCGAAAATACGTCAACTTCGGATATCTTTTGCCTTTGTGAAGTGTAAAGATCACTTGGGATAAAACCCTAAAATTACGCATAAGATAAGCTACGCCGAGAAATCATAAGATTCATCTTACGCCTAAGTCTAGTCTTACGCATAAGATAATCCCACGCCTAACTTTCACGCCTAACTTTTGTGTAACGATAACTTTAGAGTCTTTTCCATACTACGCGTAAGCTAAATCTACGCAGTAACTCCTTCATCACAGCGTAACTTTGGTGTTTTTACGCATAAGTGCTACTTGGTTATTGTGATTTCTACGCCTAAGGATACTTCTTCAACAAAGGTTCATTCGACTACAAAGATCCATTTTACCAACACAAGTTTTTCAACATGTCTCAACCACCATACTCTAACTATTTCCTTACACTTATTCTCAACGACAACAACAACTAAGTCCACAACATCAACAATGGAATCAACAACAAGCAATTTATCAACAACAATTTAATCAACAACATACTCCACAACTTGAGCAATTCCTCCACCACAAATGGTTCAAACACCGCCAAGTCTTCAAGTTCAACCCTACACAAATGACTTCAATCAACATCCATCAAGGAACACTATGAAGGAACCCACTTGGTTTGCAAAGATGTGTGAAGCTTTAAGCGACCAACAATCAATTCATGAGGTGGATCACTTGATAGACCTCCAATGCTCACTCCAGAAACTACGATCAATGGGTGATAAGGTTCTTTAGGTTTTGTGATCGAAGAAGCCACATGGAAAGTTCTTAAAGAAGGTTATCTTGGAAGGTCCATTTGAGATGCCTCTGTCATTGTTCGGAGATCCAAATGCTATTCCACCAAGAGATGAACAAACGAACATTGCTATCATTGCAGGACTTGAATCCTCAAGAACTTCTACACTATGAAGCGAGATGAGCTTGCAATGGAATATATCCTCTTAGGATTACCAAACCCAATTCTATGTAGTGTTGATGCTCAAAAGACCGCATGAGAAAATGTGGGATCATATTCGTCTTCTTATGGAAGGATCAGTACTCAATCGGAGGATTTGGAATCCAAAATTTACTTGGCTTATGAACACTTCATGATTGAACACGAGAGACACTAGAGTCCTATCATCATCGATTTTCGACATCATCAATGATTTGGATAAACACAACATCATCATGCCAAGAATTGTTGTGAATACTAAGTTCTGAGTAGTCTTGGTCCCGAATGGGAGAAGTATGTCATTTTTCTCCGTCAAGCGAAGAATATGCATCATTCTACATATGGATTGTTGTACGATTACTTGAAGCCTCATGAAAAGGAAGTTGATCGGGAAAGGATTCTTCGTGCTCAAATTGCTCCACCTACACATCGGAAAATCAACAACTTGCCTTATATGCTCAACAAAGTTATCCTCCTCAACAAGCAACTCAACCAGCGCCTCTGTCACACAAAACGATCATTCACAAAGAACAATCTCAACAAAATCAATTGGTTCAATACAACAACAACAATGCTCAACCAATTGTCGTGAAGCTAATGAGGACATCGATCCGTTCAAGCATTGCAACAAGGATTTGTTATGATTGCTAATGCTTTTGGCGTTATACCAACAAATCCAACAATCGATTCGTTCCTCATCTAACACACGAAATTATTTGTTGTAAACAATGGACGAGTTGAAGTTCGAGAATCGTGGTTATGGTCGCCGATGGGCGGTGGTCAAGGGTTTAATGCTATGGGTCAATAACAACAGAGCTCGGTGGTGGAACAGGAAATGCTCGAATGGGTTGAATGGTCTAAGATGCTATAACCGCAATGAGAAGGACACCTGCTAATGCATGTCCAAAGCCGAGGACTAGGGCGGTGCTTATTTCAAAGAGGCTCTTCTTTGGCTCTTAAGGATGAAGTGGTGGATCTCTCACGGACAAAGAACGAGTTTTATGGCAAATGCGACTCGATGATGATATGGAGGACTTGCGTGCCAATGCAGCAGCTTATGTTGATGGCTAATATACATGAGTTACACATGATCGACACGGGCCCGAGATGACATCGATGGTTTGTCTCGTGTACCCGAACAAACCATATTTATCTCGATCTAATATCTTCGCCAAAATCGATTCCGCAAGGCTCGTAATGTTCAAAATGAGTCATTTACATCTCATTCGACGATTTTCAAATAGACCTCAGAGTTACATTTGACGATCAAGATGACCTTATGGTTTCCTTTGATAATCAAATTGACTCCGTGGTTATAATTGAGGATCTAAATAATGATCATGTTGTGAATTTCATTGAAAGTTCGAACTTTGCCTCATCCGGATCTTGCTCTCTTACTTAAAGACCAACAATCCCAAATTGAAGAATGTTGTGCATTAAACAAGGACTTAAAAAGTAAAAATGCAATCGTTAACCAAGGATTTTGAATGCTTACAAATGCAACTCAACTTTTTAAAACTCAAGAAAACCGTGAAAAGGTTTTGAAGCCGCTTTGCTAAATCTCATCAAAGCGAAAATATTTAGAGACAGATGTGATCTAGTCGCTTCAAGAATGCTTTGTTGTCTCGAGATAGAACAATCGAAACATGAACATAAAAAGCAAATTAACGCCTTACCTTGGAAAATCAAAAAGCTAAGGTGAGTTGTTAACTTGTCAAAAGCAGTTTCTCAGATACAAAAAGCATTCAACTAAACGAATAGATGATCATCTTGAAGAAAATATCGCTTGCAACGCAAACTTAAAGAGTTTAAAATGTTTTTACAAACATGGTGAGTCAAGAATCGCTATTGAAAAGTTTACTTTAAAACCCAATCCAAATGGATATGGACCGAATCTTCGATTACAAACCTAAGCTTTCAACAAAAGAATTCAAACCAAACCACGAAGTTTCCAAAGGCGAATATAAAATTGATAATTACATTATGAGTGTTGTTGAATATCATCGTCAAGAGGAATTAGATGCAGAGAAGACGAGAGTCGATCAAAATTAAAAATGTTGTTTACGACAAACCTTTTAATTATTCAAAACCGATCACTTTTGTCACACCAACGGATTCTTCTAACACACCAAGGGTTATCATCAAAACACACGAGTCTTCTAATGTTAATCCTCAACCGATTATGCACAAATTTATGGTCCTTTACCTTCCATCGGTGAAGTAAACTCAAAACCCGAAAATCGCAAAATTCTTAGATATTTTGTTATTTTCATGGTCGACCTCAAAACTTTAGAACATGAGATAGAATATCATTCGAAATCAAAGTTCAACACTTTCAATCGCCTCGCACGAGAACAAAGAGACATTTTCGTAAAAATCTTTACCAAGTGTTAAAATTTGAAAAGTTGTGCATTGTCTTGGGAACGGGACTTTCATAAGGAACTTGAGTCATGAAGGTCGCCGAGAAAACCGAAACATCTATTTCTAATACTAAGCGTAAAAGAAAATGTTGAGAAAAGATGTTGATCGACACTTGGAAGATGTTATCTGGCCGATATCCATAATGTTGTGTTATTCTATTCTTTGCCACATGCATCCGATTATATCTCTGGCGATAATGTTGACTCTGTGATAACCGTGAGAATACCGATAATGTGCTTCAGATCGAGTCTTTAAAAGTGAAAATGAACTATTACTTAACGAACTTTACAATGCAAAACGTCGCCTTAATTGGTTTGAAAAGATATTCACAATAAACAACTTGGTTTTCAAAACAAAATCGCTCGCTTGCTTGCAAAATCTTCGATCCTAAACTTGAGCAACTGGATGATCAAAACGTGTCTTTGAAAGTCAAATCTCAAAATATGAACAAGAACTTGTAAAAGTTAAACAGAATATGGTGTCATATTTGATTTACTCAATAAGACTCGCCATGAAGCATCAAACTAACTTGATCACTATCTTGCTCACACTAGAGAAGTCATGAATTTTCTTTGGTAATATTCGGTCCGAAAATCAAGATTTGATTCACACTATCTCTATGTTAAGAGAAATGTTAGGAAAGTATGAACAACTTCCGCCAACCATCATTAAGAGATTAGCACCAAGAACACTTAGTAATCGTGCACCTAGAATCCCTACCGCCAAATCACAAGTTGCTAACGTGCTTCCTTCTATCGAAACAGAATAGTTGCGTCTTTTCCAAACGTCCGCACTTCACGGCCTAGGAGCACTCAATCGAAGAATAGGAAGTTGCGACCTAAGAAAAGATCAATAAGGAATGCTAAAGTAGAAGAACACCCTAGGACTATGAATAAGACTCACGTTGCTTCCACTATAGATGTTGCGTCGGCAAATGTAATAGAAATAGTGATGTAACGAATGCTAAACCTTTAAGCACTTTTGATATTCATCGATGCACCTTGTGTTATTTTTCAGAAAAATATGAATTCGATTGTCATGACAAATGTGTTGCTAAAGCTATAATCTCTCGCTTTACTTTAATTCTAAGAATCGGCATACCTCTAGGCCCACTAATCATTCTAAGTCCGTGCTTGGTAGACCGCCTTCTTTAGATTCTAAGGCAAGCATCGATGTCCCCGTAGCTCCGGTTTCACCTCCTAACAATGTAGTACCACCTAGTGCATTCACTAAGACTAAAGCAAATAGTAGTTATAGATGGCGAAATGGATATATAACACACTAGGATTTAAATGGATGCCTAAAGTTATTGATGTGTGTATGTCTACTATAAGCGCTTGAACCCTCTAACATTTCGGGTTCCACATCTACTTCTATTCCATCTATGTCTTTGTGTGTAATGCGTGTGATACATATCATTCTCTGGATTGTTGATAGCGGATGTTCCCGACACACGACGAGCAACCTTAAACTGTTATCAAACTTTATTGCAAAGTTCATTGCACCGTCGATTCGGAATGATCACTTCAGCCTATCATGGGCTACGGAGACTATATCAATGGGAACATCGAAATCGCGGGGTTTACTATGTGGAAGGCCCCGGTCACAACTGCTTTCGGTGAGGTCGGTTTGTGATGGAGATTTGGAGGTTGCTTTCCGGGAGAAAACTTGTTTCATTCGTGATCTACAAGGAAATGACCTTATGTCCGCTCGTAATTCTAGTCTTTACACTATCTCTATGCAAGACATGGTTGCTTCATCTCCCATCCGCTACTTTCAAAGGCAACATCAACAAAATCCGGCTATGGCAACCGTCGTCTCTCACATCTAAACTTTCAAACCATCACCAACCTTGCTCGACACAAACTAGTTGAAGGACTCCCATGATTCGGTATTCAAAAGATCACCTTTGCTCACCGTGAACAAGGGAAAAGCACTCGTGCTCATTTTCCTTCAAAGGTGGAACACACTCTCAAAGATGTGCTTCATCTTCTTCACATGGATTTGTGTGGCCCGCGCGCGTGCAAACGATCAATGGCAAACGCTACATCTTAGTAATTGTTGATGACTACTCACGATGGACTTGGGTCTACTTTCTTCAAGCAAAGACCAAGCTCCACAATGATCATCACCTTTCTCATGAAAATCTGTGTTCACCCGCAACACCGTCGCTAATCGTAATGCACAAAGGAATTGAATTTGTTAACCAAACCCTTCGTGAATTTTATGAGAAAGTGGGAATTCAAAGCATCAAACATCTATTGCACGTACACGTAACAAAACGGAGTTGTTGAAAGACTAAACCGAACGTTAGTGGAAGCCGCAAGAACAATGTTAATCAATGCTAAACTTCCAGATTACTTATGGGCGTAAGTCGATCATCGCATGCTAATGATCACAAACGCCACAACAAAACACCTTCGAGCTTGTCCACAACCATAAACCGAATCTCAAACACTTTCATGTATTTGGATCCCTTTACTATCCGAATAATGATCGTGATGATTTTGGAAAGCTCAAAGCCAAAGTCGACATTGGAGTCTTTATTGGATATTGTGAGAATTCTAAAGGTTACCGGATCCGGAATCGTCGTACAAAATAGGCGATGGAAACGATTCATGCTCATTTTGATGAACTTACGAAATGGCTTCGAGTATAACAACTTAGAACCCGGTCACAACCGCTTAAACTTCCTCAACCCCATCATCACCGAACAAAGCCCCCAACTCACTCGTCAACAAATGGAAAGGTTATTTGCTCACTGCTCGGTGACGATATTGATGAACGTGCTCTGTGTGTATCCGCTGCTTCCACCGCTCAACCCGATACTACTCTTATACCTAATACACGCTACAACAACCATCTTTAAAGAAGCACCACCGATTGACTCCACCACAACAGATTGAATAAACCGCTCAACAATGATGAACCGGTGATGATATTCGAATGAAGTACCCCACCGCAGATTTTGATCCAAATCGTTCTTTAACCCGTTTGCTAATGAGACCGCCGCACGGATGTCGCAGAATCGTCAACAAACCATTTGAATTCTCAAAATCTACACAATGTATACCAACATCAACCTCTACACATAGATGGACAAAAGACCATCCTCCTGGAAAATATTATTGGCAACCCAAACCAACCAATCGTTACAAGATAACGTCTTCACTCGGATGGTGAACATTGCATTTATGCACTCACCGTCCGCCTAACTGAGCCTAAAACATCAAAGACGCAATGACAAAAGACACCGGATTGAATCCATGCAGAAGAACTCAACCAATTCAAACGTCTTGAAGTATGGGAATCGTTGAAAGACCAACAGGGTCTACGTCATTGGTCTCAAATGGATTTGGAAAAACAAATTGATCTTTGAAGGAAACGTAATCCAAACAAGTCACGTCTAGTTGCTAAGGGTTGTCGCCGTGAAGAGGTATAGAGTTTGAAGAATCTTTGCTCGGTTGCTCGCCTTGAGGTCGCTCGATATTTCTCGTTCGCGCTCATATGAATATGACGGTCATCGATGGATGTCAAAACTGCGCTTCTCAATGGACAACTTAAAGAAATGGTTTATGTCACCAACGGAAGGATTCGTTGATCCTGTGTTCCCGAACCATGTTTACAAACTGAACAAAGCTCTTTATGGTCTCAAACAAGCCCCTCGGGCATGGTACGATAAGCTATCATATTTCCTCATTGCTAATAATTTCACCAAAGGTTCAGTTGACCCAACTCTTTTTATACAATATCACGGGGCACATATCTTAATTGTTCAAATTTACGTGGATGACATCATTTTCGCGTCTACACATAAAAAGTTTTCAATCGCTTTTGCAAAACTAATGAAGAAAAATTTTGAAATGTCCATGATGGGTGAACTGACATTCTTTCTAGGATTGCAAGTTCATCAATCACCCCGTGGTATTTTCTTGAGTCAGTCCAAATATGCCCTTGAATTGTTAAACAAATTTGGAATGAAAACCTGTGACACTTATGCCACACCAATGGCTCATACCAAGAAGCTAGATGCTGATTTACATGGAAAATTAGTTGACCCTACCAAATACCGAAGTATTATTGGGTCTCTCATGTATCTAACGACTAGCAGACCTAAATATTGTATTTGCCATTTATCTATGCTCCCGTTATCGATCGCGACCAATCGAAACCCACCTCTCCGAGGCTAAAAGAATCCTCCCATACATCAAGGGAACCATTAACTTGGCGATCCGGTATCCGAAGGATTCGGTTTTGAACTAATCGCCGTGTTTGACCACGCAGGATGCTTAGACTCAAGGAAAAGTACTTGTGAGCACTACAATTTCTTGGTGATAAACCGGTGTCTTGGCAATCAAAGAAGCAGGATCGTACATCATCGTCATCAATCGAGGCGAGAATATGTAGCCATGTCCGTGTTGTGCTCAAGTCATCCGATGAGAACACAACTCAAAGACTATGGTTACATATTTGACAGAATCCCGATGTATTGCGACAATCGGAGTGCCATTGCGATCTCGTGCAACTCATCAAAGACTCGAAATCAAAGCACATCGATCTTCGTTATCATTTCATCAAGGACCACGTGGAATGTGGCATCGTTAAATTATACTTATGGTACCGAATACCAATTGGCAGATCTTCTCACCAAAGCCTTGCCTCCCGCTAGGTTTAATGAGTTGGTCCACCGGATTGGTATGAGGTGTTTGACTCAAGAGGAATTGGATGACCTCCTAAAACAGTCTTAAAAACCTATCAAACACCAAAATCTCTTTTGTAAATAATTTTTCAAAAACAAAATACAAAAATATAAAATCTTATAAAACAACAAAAATATTCTTCTAATCTAATTTTCTTTCAACATGGCAAGTACATTTCTTCCGTCAACACTTTATTCCTTCAAAATTCAGTATTTTTCCGATCAAGTGTTGAGGGGGAGAAAATTATCACTTAACTGTTTAATAACATCTGTGTACTTGCATGTTATCATATCCCGGTTGTTTCTTTTATTAATGGTGGAAAATTTTCGGTTCAATGACACCTCGAACTAAAATTTATAACCTTTCATTATTTCTTAAGTCGAGGGGAGTGTCGTCAAGTTTCTTTCTTAAAATCTCGTTTGATAACCAAAATGGAAGTTAAATGGCTTTGTATGAAAATGGAAAAGGTGGAGGGACCAAAACCGACAAAATGTTAAAGTTATTTTAATAAAACACTTTCCACCTAACACTTCACTTCACATTTAATACTCCTAACCTAAACAATCCTACGAACCAAAATCGTTTGACAAACCGTGTTTCGGATCATCATTTTGTAAGTTGTTTCATAATCTTAACATGTTTTTAAGCATTGGTTTTGATTCTTACACGAATCCAACGGTCAAAATGTTGTCTATGATTGTTTTAGTGGTCTACGATATGCGTATGAACACCCAATCAAGAATGGGTGTTTATGGTTAAAACAATAGTGCCTAAACGTTTCAATAACATCATTGATGTCTTTTATCATCAAAATCCACCCAAAAACACGAATTGATGGGTTTTCAAATATTAGGGTTTATGCAAAGTTTTGGGTGTTTTCAAATGTGAAGGTTTTGGTGAAAAGATAGTTGTATAAGGTTGTTTTCAAGTTGAATTGAGCATATTTAAACCCAAAATCACCCGTAAACACTAATGATTCTTAAATTGAAAATTAGGGTTCTAGTTCATACGAATTGGGTAATTTTTGATTCATGGCTTATTTGATGTTAAAACTTGGATAAAACAACTCCATATGCTTCTTAGAACTCCCGAAACACTATGGTGCTAATCCTATGGTTAGAAATCATATGCGTAATTCTTAACCTCAGGGTTTTGACCCACGCGTATGACTTTCTACGCATAATCTGCTTAACAAGTGTTCATGCCATGATTTGTTGTTAAAATGAATTTATGTGTTAATATTGATGATATGATGGTTTTATTTAAGGCTTGTTACTCGTAAAACTCGTAATCAAGGTCCTTGTTACTCACGCATAAGGATTACCCTACGCCGTAGTCGCTATGCGAAGAATAAACCTCACGATAACTATTACGCGTAAGGTTCTACAATGGGACCACGCGATCTCGTGAAGGATATGCGAACACAATGACCTCTACGCATAAGGTCTACTCTCACGAGTAAGCCTTACGCCGAAGGTCTATATACGCCACGCCGTAAGCTCCACGCTTAAGGTCCCTTTTCCTACGCTGCAGAACTTTTCTTACGCGTAGTTAGGATCCCACGCAGCTTTCGCTCACGCGTATATCATTTCGCCACGCTAACTTTGCCAAATCTACGCCTAAGCATGGATTGACCTTCATTATGAATTGTTACGTGTACAAACTTGTTAATAAACAAATCATATCGTCACGAATCCAATAATGTCACTAATAAACTTAAACGCTTGATATGTTGTGAACTATAAGCGATAACATAAACTTTAAAACTTAAAGTTAACTAACTCACTAAATATTTCACGACGCCTTTGGACTATTGGACAAACAAGTGACTTAGGACTCAGAACAATCATTGACACCGACATTCAATAACTAGCCAATAAAACCTTCGTTGACTAACATTATGTCTTTCGATATGTTGGTTCTTTGGCTAATGTTCACGACATGGTCGCTCAAATCAATGTGGATGCACCGTAAGTTCTCACAATTGCTTGACATCTTCCCTAATGGCTATCCTATAAAGATTGGAAAGAACAACCTCGTGGTTGACTTTGAAACCCTCACATGCTCGTAATCTTCTTGTCTCATTGTTGTGGATATTCTAAGGAATCATCCCTACCGTAACATGCTCTCACACTGCCACAGCATGTAAATCTACATTCAGCAATTCGGAATTTATGCAGAGGATCACCGGTCAAACCACGGTGAATGTGACACTTAATCACAAACAAGTCACCATCACTCCCGCAGACTTACGGTCGTTCTCATCATTCCCGACATCGCCCAACCGACTTCTTTGCTACACCTCATCAAGAGACAGCTCGCAATTTCTTATTGACAATGGCTATGATGAAGCTTCAGGATTATTACTAAGCATTCTCACGTGGAGCTTAAGAACATTCCTCAACCGTGGAGAACCCTACATCATCATTACAAAGTCTGCTTCGGTCGTGATGGTGGTTATGAGCATCCAAAGCTCATGGAACCGCAAATCTTCTCGGTCTCGATCAATAAGAAGGACATCGAAATCAAGAATCGATATGGGAGGACATGATGCTATTTCACAAGAAGCTTGGCTCAAAGATTCCCTATGTCGATACACAAATCTTTTGATCCAAAGAGCACTTGGGCTTAATCTCGATATCCCCAAGAGGCTCAATGACCCCGACAATCACGACTTGTTGTCCGAACCTATCCTTTCTATCGTAATCAAGGAATCGACAACTAAGAAGTGGTGCCGTCGCTCGATCACCTTCTATCTAAAGAACTCAAGAAGCTTGAAACGCATAAAAGGTATCTAGTAGCAGTAAAAGAAGGCAAAGTTGGTCATCTTGATGAAAACCTCGTGAACCCTACCGGAGAACCGTAAGAGGAAGTCGGAAGTGCAAGAAGTTCTCGAAAGTCAAAGGAAGTTTCCCAAAAGGAATCCTCCTCGCAAAGGATTGTTCCCGAAGGAAGTCGAACCTATTCCCACACCCAAACCGCAAAGAAAGCTTGTGGACTAAAGCTCAAGGTACCGAATCGGAAGAAGAGATTACATACTCAAACTACAAAGGATGACACTCCATTAGTACCGAAACCTCCAAGTCCTATAGTGAACATGGCAAAGGGAAGACTCAAAGTGCTTGTGCCATATGATCAAAGCTCAAGCTCGTAAAGTGATGAAGAGCAACCGGATAAATCATACAGAAGAAGTTTAAAATCGCCGACACCTTCAAAAAGCTAAAGAATTTGCAAAGACCAAATGGTGGCCCCGAGGATCAAGTGGTGCCGCCCACTCAAAACCAACTCGATGCGGTTAATCAACCCGATAAGGGAGCGGTGCCACAACTCTCTCGCAACAACAACAACTTTTGGAGGATTCTATTGATTATGAGATTGAGGAACCAGCAAAAGAAAAGACTGAGGAAATACCTGCTGATGAAACAAAGACTGATGACAAGGCCACGTCTAAGGAGGAAACTTCTGAACCACCTAAGGACCCCAAGTCCTCTCATGTCTCCTCCTCATCAGATTCATCATCTCACTCGTCACCACCACCATCTAAAAGATCAACCAAATCAACATCCAAATCAGTGAAGAAACCACCTCGATCTTGGATTTCTCATACTCATGAAAGAATTGTGAAAGCTGTCCAACAAGTCAGAAAGAAGGACATGCTCCATGTAAAATTGAATTGGTTTCACGACCAAACACATGACTTACATGATGAGAATGACAAGATGCAAAAGAAAGGGAATTCATTCAGAGTTCATGAGAAGTCATAGTCAAGAGGAAATGAACGAAATGATCAAGGTTACACTAACAAGTACCTTCTCGGATATCGCTCCTAAAGTCACCAAGGAGATGTTTACAGACAACTATATCCGAATCTTATGCGATAGCCAAGCAAACTATAAGATCAACACCTTTAACCGTCACAATCAATCCATCTCGATCCTCAGTAGTTTCTCGGATAATGAATTGGTGGCCAAGCTCGTCACACAAATTTCTAAACGATCCGGGACATTTACTTCGATGAAGGAAAGTTGTTTCAAGCATCATTGGACTACCAACTCAAAGAAGCATGTAGATTCGAGCAGAAGGCCTAAACGTCCTAGAGACGATGAAGATAAGGATCGGGATAAGAATGATGAACCTAAACATCGAAGAAGTCCGTGAATCATCTTCTATGTTAACTCCTCCCAACGGACTCCTACTCAACAAAGGTCTCCTCCCTGCTCTTCTACTAATAAACCTCGGGATTCTCGAGTTACCGCCTGCACTGTAAAACCGGTGATTATTTTGAGTATACGGTGGTGACGATGAAGAAGTCCGTGAGCCCCTACAACAACCCGCCTCCCAAACAAGTTCGTAAACCGTAATCCTCATCTAGGCCTAAGAAACAAGAAGAAGGCGCCACTACCGACGTCAGTATCATGGCTAGATGAAGATACAACAGAGGAATTTGAATGGTTTTACACTTGTCAACTCAACTCCCTACTCAAGAAGGTCAAGATCCGTAGACGGAAATACATTGGAGCATGCTAAAATTATGCAAGAAGAGTTCCTTGTGAAGAAGATGACGAACCGAGTTGAGACGAATCAAGAATGAAGCTTTTCAACTGTGGAAAGATAGCTCGAAAGTGCCATCGAGGTCGAATATCACCTTGAAAACATTGCTCGAGCTATGTCTAACAACATGGATTGGCTCAACCCGAAGCAAACATCGACTTCACAAAACGGACAACCCTCCATACTACACCGATCGGTCAAAACCTCTACCAACAATTGGCCAACCAAATGAACCTAGGATCCCATTCAAATATTTCTTCAACAAAGACTTGGAATTTCTTCTACACGGTGGCGATGGATCAAGGAAATACGCTACATCTTTGACACTTCCATTCCCAAAGAGCCATATACTCTAACCGCATAGCTATCGAGGAAAGAGCTAATCACTTGTTCTCCAACAAAGTGGAAGCTTACGACCGATATGCAATGTACGGATTCATCATTGGCCGGAACGTCAAGAATCTACTACGTGTCGCCAGTTCAAGTCTCAACATGCAAGTGTTCAAGACTAAGGATATCATTGCCATCAAACACGCTGATCTTTCGACCAAATGGGACTACACTTTTCTCAAGAAGATTGTGGTGAAAGGCAAGATGAACGGATTATGCATTCTGAAGTCGACTTTGAAAATTTGTCTATCAATCCACATTGAAGACATGTACCTTGCCAAAGCACGGTCGCATGAGACAATTTTCAACAAGTACAACGTGAATTCATCAAGTCATTGCTCATCTTCATCGTGCACATAGTCATCAAAGAACGTAGAAGATCTCCAACTTGCAGCTGAATCATATCGACTGTGTTAACTTTACTCCACCTCGGCCTTGATCTTCCCGACATCAACCGCTCTCACAATATACACTCATCAAGAAACCATTCGGCGTCTGCATCGCGAGTGAACTTCAACGCAATTGCTTAATGGCGTGTAGTGATCTTCACAAGTTTGGGATCACACTTTGAAGATGGTTTGGGACGGATTGGCTTATAGGTTGAAGGATATACGACAAAAGATTGGGTCTCCTAAGCGATGGAATTCTCGTGATCGAAGGGATGTGAGGAGGATCATCGAATGATTGATGAAAGGTTGTTTCAAGGGATCGATTCGAACGATGGAAAGCTTTGTTGGTGGTCGACCCAGATTAACATCACCGCTATCAACGCTCGGTCGTACTTGTAACACCCCAACCCGACGAGGGTAGAAGTGTCACATTCGGTGTCATATCGAACATACAAATAAAAATTTACAAGCGGAAGTCATAAAGAACCAAACTATAAAGTCATTTAATTGGATGACTTACAAAGAAGATTACAAAATCCAAAATGAAAAGAAATCTCAAAACATTTGCTCTTCAAGTTAAGTCCAAAATAAAAGGTAACTAGAGTCGGTCCACCCGGATAATCCAACTCTCACCCCATCAAAGCTCACCTTCCAACCTAAAACCCGCCGCAGAAAAGAAATGCGGTGAGCTTAAAAAGCCCAAAGGAATGATATAACAAAACGAAAGCCAAACGAAATCAAAGATACAAATGAAATAAGGAAACTGATAACAATGTTACAACGAGAAGAGAACAATGAGTCAATGAGGATCCTGCAGAAACACAATTACACAAATATCCAAAAGAAACAGATAACAGAGGAGGACAAGCACATAGCACATTGATGACATATACGCAAGCACGTCTAACTAACCAGGCATACGATAAAGCAGGAAGTCAGAGTACAAATAAGCCAAACGGAAGTCCAAATGCTAGCGGAAGCAATTAATTAGAAAGTGAGCATGGCAATCACATAAGTCAAGTAACCCACAGTTAAATAACATAACCAGTATCACAACAGCATAAATACACATATCAAGTCTGAATTAAGCATGAACGCTATAATTGAACGAATTAAGGACATAGCCGAGCAATTAAACAAGTTATCAAGCCAGACCACATAAGTTGAACCATTTACCCAAATCAAACAGTAGCATAAACAGCGATGTACACATGGCAGATCAACCATAAGCAGATAAGGATACCAACGGATATTCAAAGTCCACAAGGTTAACAGAATGAAGTATACATAATAAACATACAAAACTATCGATCACACACTAGCATGGCCACCAGACACACTAGCAGATAAGGGTCACATAACAGTATGATAAACGGTTGGTCAGTTGTTAGCATGACAATATGGGAATCAAACAATCACATATTAATCATATAGTAGCAGGGCAAACGATAGTCACGTAAGACATGTAAAAGCATAATTACATTCAATAATCACATAATAACCCGGTACGTGAATGGAATGATAGTCTGAAGTAACGGAATGAGAGTATGACAGATCAATGTAATGGAATGTATATCATGGTAGTAGAGTGAGTCACATAAGGGTACTGAGTAATGGCTAATCAATACAGAATATAGGGCGTTGGGGAATACAGAAGGTACAACATAGGTATATCAAAAGTGTAAGGTTTGTCAGAAATCCATCCCGAGCCAACAATACAATACAATACAATCAATAGTGGCATTAGCAGCCCAATATCCAATAGTAGCCATTGTATTCGGAGGGGTGACCTCGGAATACCAAACCAATAGGAGGGGAGACCTCAGTAACTAATGGAGTAGCTAGCTCCCAATATGTGAGGGGGTGTATTGCACACACGCACCGCATCACCAATACAATACAATATCAATATCAATCCAATACAATACAAATCTAGGATGCATCCATACGCCCCTGCAGAACAATAGTGGCCATAATAATAACAATGAAGCGCGCATAATCAATACAATATAGGGACGGTGTGGAACATCACTCAACCACACTAGAGTCATGCCATTGGTGCATCAATGACACGGACATGGAACCCCCATGCCTAGTTAATGGCTCGGGTATCAATCTGAAGGGTCAAACAAAGGTTCAAAGTGTAGCAGTATATAGGTCTTCATAAGCAAAGGTGCAATGTCAATAGTTCACAATTCAGAGGTTCATCACAATAGTTCAATATCAAGGTCCAATATCAAAGGTTCAATAGCACAGATTCAATAGCACAAGTCAATAGCAATTGTTCAGTAGCAAAGGGTTCAATAACGAAAGTTCAAGAATAATGATGGTTCAATAATGAAGGGTCAATAGCAAAGCAAATATTCAATAGCAATGGTTCAATAGCAATGGTCAATAGCAAAGGGATCGATATCAAAGGTTCAATAACAGAGGGCCAATAGCAAAACAAAGATTCAATAGCAATGAAATATCATAAGCGAACAAAGTCAAAGGGTCAGAAAGTCATGAGAAATCCCTACTGAAAAGGGATAGAATATCTGTACCTTAACACCGATGAAAGGAAAGCAAACGATTGAATGAACACAAAGATACAACGACGCGTCTTCTTCAATGAATCTACACGGATTACGGTTCGTATAACATTTATTAGCTCATTTAAGTCATAACGGATTTATTTGCTTGTATGAATCGTATTAATATTTTTAGAGTTATTAAGCGTATTCTCCATTTTTTTGTATCAGACTTAAAATACTTTAGAGTAATAATCATTAATTAGCCAAACAAACTTAGGGCTTACAAATGATAGATGGTAGACTAAAGTTTTAATATCATAAATAATCTATTTGAGGGTCTTATATGCCAATTTATAAAGTAAAGCGTTTGCATGTGACATTTACCAAAGATTAAGGTTCGAATTGTAAATAACTTAAATTTCATTTATAATAATATTATGTATAAGTACATGGATCTCATGCAAAATGCTAACCAGAACCCCATGCACCCATGATGCACTCGTTAATATTAATACCACTGCCACCCATGTATTCAAAACACAAACTTTATTCGACCATTTCATGATACATGCCCATCTTCGTTTTAAAAAAATTAAGGACCAGAACACATGACTCACATATATACCATACTAGTTAAGGACCAGAACACATGCTTGATTTATCATGCACCACTCGATTAGTACAATTCGACCCTCGACAACATGCACTCAACATGACTTGTACGCACATGAAAACAATATCCATTTGACACACTGACATACCAAATAAGGAGCTAACAGAATACATAATATTACATATGTTCAAGTCTTATTTCACATATCTTCACACGCATGTCCCTTCTATCTTTTTAGGTTTTTCTTATTTATTGATTATGCGTGCACTATATATCTTAAGCATGGTCAAAAACCCAAGTTGAAGAATTCCATGAGCCTGGTTCGATACTCCAGAATCAAAACTTATGTCGGCGTGCGTAGGTTTTATGATTCATGATTTAGTGTAGTTTACATATTACCGATTCATATATCAGTTTTGCGAAACATAGTCTTGACATGTAAAAATGATAACAGGTCTTAGTTCTTGATTATATACATCAATATAGGTGTGTCGAATGGAGGAAGAAACAAATAAGATCAAGAGTACCTTATGGCAGTTTTTTTACCAAGACCAAAAGAGATCAAGAGGAACCCACGATTCGATACACAAACAACCCAACGTTATACGATCAAAGCAGCCTTCGAACAAACAACCACGACCCAATGCCTTCGAATCAAACCCCACAATCACCACCACGTTATTACAGCCACGAACAAAAGCCTCCTTTGCTTGCTTACTTTGCTTCTGGATCGAATGGAAGAAAGAAAAGGAGATTGCAGCCGTCACTTTTGGGACTAGGGTTATGTGATATTTTGAATGTGTAGAGAGATACTTGGAGATATACAGGTGCATGATTGGCCGAGTAAATGGGGAATCAAAACAGAATTACGCTTTCCATTTTTACAAGATATATGGGCTTTGGTTTTAGGTTGAATTGCGATGCTACGCTTTGGCCCATGCAAAATATCTAAAAAAAAACGTGATACATATTTTTAACATAAGTGTGTGATTTTGTTTATTTTATCTTGTACATTAGTTTTGATCATCATTTATAAGTTAGGTTAGAAATGTATTTAGTGAGCTCGAAGTATTTTACGTATTTCATAAGTTTTAAATTAGAGGGGCAAAATAGTCTTTTCACATGTTTTAGATTTTTAGGGTTTTACAGTACTCCTGGCAACATCACTGGACTTCCTGGTACCCCTTGAATTGTTTCTTTCATTATTACATTTGGATGTGTGATTATATATGTCTATGGCTTGTGCACACATAACGTTGTACAACCCGTAATTGTCAAGAAAGGACCCTGTGGTACGCCTGCCACAATCCTTATAAAAGAGCGAAGTTTATTTTTGAGTAAAACCTATCAAACATTTCATTCTTCAAGGTTTTGCTCAAAAGAACAAGTACTTCCCGTAAGATTTTCAAAACCTCAACCTTTATATCACTTGTTGAGAGGGAGTATTTGTATTAACACTTTGTTCACAAATTGTTCATATTGGTCATCTTCCGCAACACTTAAATGGTCATATTTATTTTAATTTTTCAAAATAACATTTTATATGCCATTTTGAGGGGAGAAAATTATGTGATAAGAAATATATTGTGTAAATGCAAATGAATCTTTGTGTAATAGACTTAACCTCACGAATTGACGGTACTAAACTCGTTAGTAACTCGAAAAGACTTGTCTCGAGCGGGTAATAATTTCAAGCTAGTTCGCTAGTAATGTAAACGTGTCTCGTAAAGGACTTGTCCGAGTAGAATGTACCATTCGAGAAACTCTTGGTAGACATGAACTCGACGGGTTTGACAACCTTTCGAGGTTTGTTTACACCTTCAAGGTAGTTATTAGAGCTAGTTGTTACCTAAAAGTCGACAATGTAACTCTTTAATTATGCAATGTAACCGTGTCTCATGGGGATTGTCTATCTTGAGTGGATCAATTCAAAAGTGCGCTTTTTCCTCACTGCAAATAACCGTTAAAACTCTTAAGCACATGTGGAGGGGAGTATTTATGCAAATCTTATCTCAACAAATGGTTCAAAATGTTTTCATTCACAAACACTGTGAGAGATTTTCAAGTAAATTGAGTGATAAGGTGACTAAGGTTAGGAATAACTGTTCTATGATCCGCCAGAGTCGGAGGGATCTACCCAAGGACATCACAAATAGTTAGTACTTAGAAGTCCTTAGGTATGATTATAAAAAGGAGAAAATGAGAATCGGAGAAAGAAGGAGTTGAAGAATTAAAAGAAATGCAAAGAAAGGGTGAAAAGAAATAGCCCTCCAAATTATTCAACTTAGGCGGACACGGGTTCAATTCATATACTCACGATTGTCACTTAGTGACACCGTATTGAAGATTAAAAGTCGTCATGGACCCAAGTGACGCATGCACTAAACCTTCTTAGCCACTCAAGTTTCTCTCATCGAAGCTTGTTTCATTCTCACAGGAACCTTACGTAAACTATTGGCTTTCTCTTAGAGATCGTATGGTATTGAAGGAGACCCTCCCTAGTCTCCGCTCAGAAAACCAAAACGCACTATTGAGTCTAGAGCCACGAGATTCATCAAAAGATCTCTTAGGAACACTTGACATTTCATCACTTGTTGATCACCAAATAAGATCATCGATGGTTCATATCGAGTCCTTCACGAGATCTTAGCAACTGTCTAGAACATTTATGAGAGGTTCACAACCGTGATCCTCGGTGATTGAATGGAAACTCCCGCCGTGGTCAACATCAAACAAACCGACAAAGAGTCACTCGGTAACTCCCGTGGATTACGCTTAGTGTGTCTCAAACGGTCTCTGATCGTGAGGTGATGCTTGATGTACCACAATGACTCATCTCGAATCTGTAGATGTACTTGATACATCGCGTTATCTCACTTGTGGGACTCCAGTTCAGAACGGCCTTTGTAAGAATTAGAGTTGTATTTTCACACTATGATGTTAACACTCTCAAGTTCAAACTTGTAAGTGCCGGAACTCGCTTATTACTAACCGTTTGAAATGTTTTCTTCTTATGGAAGCTCGGAGCGGGATGATCGTGCGATTCTTCTCATGTTCACGCCAACATCATCACTAATGAAAGTTCTATCCAAAAGCAACACAACAATGTAATGATTCTTCGTCAAATCAAAGAATCTACAAAGTTAAAGACTTAAAGAACTTCATCAAGATGAATTCCAACGTCAAAGAGCGTGTGAGCATGTTGAAGAATGATGTGGAGACAACATGAGCAAAGAAAGCGCACTGAGGCGCACTTGATGCGCACAACAACATACTATCACTTTCATCACAAAGAACAATGATCAAAGAACAAAGTTAAAGATAACGCCAAAGCATAACCGTTCAAAGAAGACAATTTCTCTACACTGGGGAGATTGTTCGAATCAAGGCAATTCTTCTCACAAGAAAGAAGAATGTCAGAAGACGTCAGAGCTACTATTACATCAACGCCTTCACCGTTCATCACCAACACTTGAGGGGGAGATTGTTGGAATCACTCCTAAACTATAATTCAAGTGTTAGTTATTCTTATGTAATAGGTAGCTTATTATGGCCTTTATGTTTGTTATTAGCCTTAAGCTTGTGTAGAAGGCCCATGAGCTTAGGCCCATGTCCATTAAGGAAAGGATGGAAACTAGGAGTGTTGCCCTAGCTTTCCTCCTATAAATACTCTTGTATAACCCTCACTTGAGGGTTGGTTGTTCAATATTTCTCTTTCACTCTCACCTACGCATAACCGTCTTACTATATCATGTGTGTGTGTGTTTGGTTTATTGTTCAATCGCCTTTATCTCTTTCTTGTAAGCTTGTGTTGTAAAACTACTGACCTAACAGACGCCGTCGGAGCATTTTGTGACGACACATAAGCCAAATTTCTTATTTTCAAGTGACGGTGTCGCTTTAAAAGAGTAGGCCGTCGCAACTCGACGGCCTAGATTTGATCCGATTTGCGTCGAAGTCGAAGAGACGGCGCCACAAGCACAAGGTGACGCTTCACATTGTAATATTATATATAGAATCCGAATTTTTCGGTTTTAGTGTGTAGTCTTTTGGAGTAAAACCTAAATCGAACCAAGGTCGTCTTGTACAAGATTTTAGGTTCCAAACCCTATCTTACATCAAGTGTTTTACTTCATTAATTCAATTATGTCTTCAATTATTCGTTTGTGTATGCTTGCATGTTCTCCATGTCCCGCTAATTTACTTGTGTGTTTGCTTAGGGAATATGAAACTTAATTATTAAATATTGATTGGTTGTCTCTTATCTTAATTGATTAATGATCTAGTAATGCGATAGGTCATTCGTTGTGTAATTAATGCTTGATTAATCTTTGTGAACCTGGCTATAGCACTTAGAGCGGTTGTAGGCTAAATCATCCAAAGAGTGCCTTAGAGTTAGAGTTTATAATCCCTAGAGGGTTTTGTAGACGAGACCCTTTGGTAAGTTCAAAGAGTTAGGGATAAACGATACCCTACGACTTTAGACATACAACGCGATTAAGAATAAGGACGTGACAATTCAACCATCAATAGGAGATAATTAAGGAGTAATAAAACCTAAGTGAACACATCTTTAAACTATCATACGAGCACACAATAATTAGACATAGACTACATACACCTTAGATTAGATAATTAGATAAGTAAAGTAATCGGTAGAAATACCAACCCCAAATCCAAACCCCGAGATTCAGTACCTTTCCATTTCATAAAAACATAAAAGATAAAAATAATCTTCCTCAACCCCAACCTTAGCGTAGTAACTTCTTACTAGCATTCCTATTCCCTAGAGAAAGATATCAATACCCGTGGCTTACCCTAATACTACACTACAACGATTAGGTTCACCGCCTAGGTGTTATAAAACTTGCTCAAGAAAAGGAAGTTCCTTTGACCCCGAACGACGCGTGTAGCGTTATCAAGTCCTTACGCATAACTTCGCAGTTATGCGTAAATAAATCTGAAGATGGTTATGCGTAGAAAACGAGGGTTTTGACCCTTTGACTTTTTCCGGCGAGTATTTCCGACCAATTATCCGTTCATCTTCATAAAAACCCAGAAAGCAACATTAAAACTGCTTCAGTATTGACCCTTAAAAATCTGACCAGATGGACCACTTAATATTTCACGGATACGGATTGGTACAAAAGCGATCTAAAGATGCGCTTTTGGACATACAAATGACACAAACTCGATATGTCAACAAGTTGAGACCACATGACTTTTGACCAAAACCAGATACAAAAAAACTGTTTACTCACAAGATAATACCAAAAGGATACATAAAAACACTTGTTAAAACTGTTTTCCCAAAAGATAACATGCAAATAAATTTTCCGATCAAAAAAATAGTACCAAAACATATTAATCTCCGTAAATTTTTTTACGGTAAATTTTTTGACTTTTCTGCCTTCCCCCTTTTTTACTTCACATATTTATAGCAAAGATTTTACTGCTTCCGCATGCGCTAACATTTTCTTTTTCCTACTATTTGGTAGGTTGGCACGTGCCTAGGCTCGTAGCCTGGGCGCCTGTTTTCCCTGCTAGATTTGACATAAAATTCCTTAGGAAGGAACGTAAATTTGTACTTGCAGATTTTCTCTCCTGTTTAATATTTGGATAAGGTTTATCCTTTTACTTCCGCCCTTGCCTGGTTGTTATCGAGGACGTTCCATCCCAAGGCCGTATCCTTCTCCTAATTTTACTTTTTCCACATTGTGGCATTTGTATTTTGTGCCTGTCGCGACTCTTTGCTTGCTTCTTTTGGAGTGTTGCCCTTTCTAGAGCCGATTTTCCTTGAGCCGCGGATTTTTGTACTTTTTATTCTCTGAAAATAATCTCCGTAAGGTCTTTTCACGTATGTTATTAGTCCTACGTACACCCGTGGTGCGTTTGGTATCCTTCGTCTTCCATGTTGGCTTCTTTTATGTGACCTTCCACGATCTGATTGTTTTAAAGTAATGGGGTGCTTCTTAAACATTTGTACTTACTTCTTGAGTCTTCTCGGTGACTGATTTCTCTTATTATATTTAATTGCTCGCCTCCTTACTTTGTTTTTTGACTTAAGCCTTTTGAGTCTTTACTTGTTAAGGTTTATGAGATCGGGACTTGTAGGATCTTACATATGTTGTGTTAATGATGATTCGGGTGGCCTTGGATGGTGATGATACAAGAAAGCCATGGTTTTAGAGAGATGAAGAGAGGAGAGGATGATTCTAGAGAGATAAACAAAAAGAAAGGTTAGATTGAGAATGAAGCACCACCCCTTCCAAGGATGGAAGGGGCTTTTATAGTTACAACTAATACGCCCTCCTGTCGGGCTGTGGATCAGGCATACAGTGGGTAAAGACCCGTCCTTCCTCCACGGTGTTACTCTAAGCTAATAACTAACTAATAAACTGGTAAATAACGTAATGTCTACGAGCTAACTTATGCTAGACTATAGTTGGGGTGACCGACACTTCACTATGGAATTTCCAATTCCTAACAGGACTTTTATTCTTTCTGGTGGGGATGACCGCATCCGCATTTATTTTATGGAGTTCTGATTTCGTTTCTTTCTAATGTGTGCGCGATTTCGCTGCCCCTGCGTTGAGTGCTTTTGCCTTCGTTATGAGTAATTTTTGAGTGATTATGACTTGATGATTGTTTTTGTATGAGGTTCAGCGTTTGGCCTTTTCCCGCTGTTCTTCTTCCTCTATCATCGGTCCTTTTTCCTTTCTTCTCTTTGCTTTTTTAAATGTAGACATTCTTTCGTGGTATGTCTTACCTTTCCATGAAATCACAAAATTTACCGTCAGCCTTTTTTTCGATTGCGGTGACTGGGGACGGATTTAGAGACCTTGCTCTCCTTTGTGGCGATATTTCCCTGAAAGGTTTTGTAGGTTGCGGAAACCCTGTTGCCTTTCTCTTGTTCTTGGTTTGTTTCTAAAATCTCTTTTAAAGCTTTGCCGATACTTAACCACAGCATACCCTCTTGGTGTTTGTATCCAAGACCTTCTTCTTTTGCGGCTTCCTGCGGTTGTTTCCCCTCTTAGGAAGGAGGTGGTTATATTCATTACTTCATTCATTAACTTTGGTATTCTGTCATGTAACCGCTTAATCAGTTCCGGATCAGTAATTGCATGCATGAATCCTGAGATTCTCATAACTTTCGGAGCTCCTTTTATGTCCCTGGTTTCTTCTTTAAACCTTTTTACAAAGTCTTATGTTATCTCTCCTTCCATTTGCTTGATGTGATGAAGTTCCACAGGATCTTTGATACACTTCTTTTGCTGGAGGAAGTTAGCCAAGAAAACCTCCTTCAGTTTATCATAATTGTCTACTAATTCTGGCGGGAGATCATCAAACCAAGCCCTAGCGGATCCAGTTAGTGTGGAGTTAAACATGTGGCACCAGGTTGGCATGGCCCATCGTTCTACCTTTGCGGCTTCCTGGAAGATTTTTAGATGATCTTCTGGGTCTCCACTCCCATCATATGTTTTTACGTTAGTTGGCATTCGTGTTTTCATCGGCATCTCAAAGTAGCGGATATGTGGAGTGAACGGATCGGTCTCCTTGCAGGCCCAGGGCCTAGCCAGGTCGTCATCGTCACAATTACTTGGTTTCCACCTTTTTACTTCGGACCTTCGACATCTACTTCCAGTTGACCCATCTCTTGACCAGTTGCCCACCTTCCGTGACCGAATCCTTTCGGTTCCATGCCCTCTACAATTTGGCCTTATTTGTTGCAAGTGAGGGTCTCGGTAGCCACTCTCTTCTTTCCTTTCGACGATATGGCGGACTGGTTTTCTGGGGTCTTTGGAGTACATGGAAATACTTTCTTCTTTGTCTCCCAGTTGGTAAAACACGCTTGTGCGTAGCCTTTTGAACACCGTTTCCCGTTCATCTTTTTTCCTGTTAGGTGACCTAGACCGAGTACGTCTTCGACCGCTGCTACCCTGCGTATTCCGGTGCTTCAGTGACTCGAGTTGTTTCCTCAAGTCTCTTCTTCCTGTTGGTATTTCCCACTCGTGATCATTCGAGGCTTTATGGGAATCCACCCGAGTTATCAGTGCTTTCACTGCTTTGGCTCTTTCTTTTCGTTTCCGAACTTTCTCTGTCACAATAGGTAAGATCTTATCGAAGTACTTGTCGCAATACTTCCGGAGGGCTGCGACGGACGCAGGCCCTTCAAGATCCGTCAAAGTTGTATGATTTTCTCCATCCGATGTATTCCGTAATGTGGAAACAAGAGCGGGAGTTGGCTCGGACCGAGTGCCCATGGTGAGTATTTTTCAGAACGCAGTTGTGTACTGGGTCCCACGGATGGCGCCAACTTGTTAGTACAAAAAGTGTGACGGGTTGTAATGGGTGTTAGTGTCGCATGTTGGATTGGGCTAACAAGCTATTGGTAGGCTGGTCTTGTATTAATCAAAGTAGTTTGATTGAATTCCCTGCAAAAGAAGAGTAAACCGTTAGCCTTACCGTGGGGACGGACCCCACCATTAGACTCCGACGTGAGAGTAAGTACACATTCTTGTCAGAGAAAGTAAGAGTATGTGTGTGTAATTATGAGAGAGAAAGTTGTACCTTGAATGGGGAATAGAGCCCCTTTTATAGGCGAGGCTTACCGCTAGGGTTTCCTAGTTACTCGCATATAGTAGTTAGTTGCCGAAGCCGGACCCTTGTCGGACAAGGTTCTGTGTTAATCGCGGATGCGGACACAGGATACCTTTCCCGACCGAAGGTTCGGTCTGCTAAGCATCCTGCGTGCGTCTTTTAGTCTGGACCGTAGCCAATTTCGTTATTGGTCTTATTGTTGGTCCAGTGTTCGTAGTTATTCTCGTTGTTGGGCCTGGGCCCAGTATGTGTATAGTCCGAATTAGGCCCAGTGGGCCTGCTATACGTCCTATACGTCATCACTAGTTTTAATAGAGTTAGAAGCAATTTCATTGGAATGTTAAAGCTCGTTTTCACCGTTATGCTAAATGCTAAAACTTAAAAGTTAAACGCTCCAAAATACTTTTAATGCCCCATGTCATGCACACCTTATAATTCTGATAAAAGGCAACTTTTCATTAACTTTAAAGTTCTTATACAGTTCATACATAATTTTAATGTCTTAAAACTTAATATTAAGTGAACTTCAATGACCAAGGAAGCAACGAACGAAAGTCTGCACCCTTGATCAATTTTCTTCTCTTTCACATGAAACTACAGCTTGTCCTTTACAATATTCTCCTGTATTTGTTCCAATAGTATCATTGTAAAACCCGAAAAATCTAAAACCTATATAAAGACGAAAATACCCTTGGAACCAAGAATTTATAAAATACGTAAAACACGTTTATAATCATCTAATGAAATTAAAAGCCTAACTTACGAATAAATAAAAACTTAACGAGTAAAATTACGTGAACGACTTTGGTACGACGAAGGACTTAAACGCTTCGCTAATATGTTGGGCCGCTCATTTGTTGGATGGGCTCGCTTTTGTTTTGTTTTGCGCCAAGCCGAGGATCAAGAGAAGCCCACGAGGCGTTTGTTTGTGTTCGTGGGATCAAGGGTCAAGCCCATTTTGGCGAGCCTTTGAGCTTCGGTTGGACCCAAACCCAACCCAACCCTCCTAAACCTAAACTAAATACTACAACTATAAATACAACACATAACCTCAAAAGTGAAACCCTAGTTTTAATTGTTGCCTCTCTTTCTCCTTGTTCCTATTCGCCGAGACCCACAACCTCTTGGAGTCGAGTTTTGCTTCAACCAAGTAAAGGTATAACATGTTCTCGTCTTCCTTTGATGTACCTTATGTATATATGTTGTGTTACGTTTGTTTTAGTCGAGCTTTGTTGTTTTCTTTTTGTGCCGAGCCGTAAACCGAAACAAGGGCAAACCATAAAGATTAAACCTTATAACTATTAAAGAACATGTAACGTAATATGTAATATTGAATCGGGTCATGTATATGTTGAGTTAAACAAGGCCGAACCATGCATGAGTTAGGACCGAACCATATATGTATTCGGCTAATGAATAAAACCTAATAACTTGAATATGTAACGTGTTTAGACGAGCTAGGACTTGCGTATAACCTACTAGCCGAAACCCTAGTTGAACCGAACTATATATATATAAAAGTTTTGGACGTGTAATAAACAAGTAAGGGTCATGTAAACATAAACCCTAGGTTAAATATGTGAACCGAATAAAGTATACCAAACCCTAATTGTTTGTGAACATGTCTCTTTTGTGTGAGTTATGACTTATAAACTATTTTCACATTTAACCCTAGACTTTAATAAATGACATAACGAACCCTAATCTACAACATTAATTATAAAATACTTAAGTCTCATTTAATAAAACCCTAAAGTATGAAGATCATTAAGTATGAACACCAAATATTAAAAGGTCATTTCGACAATTATGGAATCATAAATAACATGGACGACCGTTAATGTCTATAGGTTCTGAGAAGAGGGAGTAATCCTTTGCCTTTCGTCTTTCTGCTTTTCGATCATTGCTTTGGAATAAGGTACAGATATTCTGACCTTTTCAGTAAAGGTTTCTTTTAACGTTTTCTTTCGTATTAGGGTTTCCTAAGCCTTTGCTATGAACCCCAAAATCTGATTTGTTTGAGCTATTGCTTATCGAACTCTTATTTCGAATTATGAAACATCGATTTTGAACTATCTCGATATGAAAAGCGTGATTTTGGATATATGAATGATTTTTCGATAAAATATGATCGTGTCGGTTATGACATTCGGATTTGACCTAAGATAGTTTGACACCCGAGCCAAATATTTAACTAGTCATGGGGTTCCATGTCCGTATCGATGATGCACCTCGATATGACTCTAGGCGATGAGTGTCACACCCCAAATTACTGTTTTTGCGGAATGGAATTCACGGGATTGATTGTCATAGCATCACAATCACAAGTTATATTGAACGACCTAAAGTGTCGTTTGGAAAATACATCGCTTGATTTAATAAAACATTCGAGTTACAAAGATAGGTCCCAAATGAAAGTTACTATGCACGGAAAATAAGTTTAGTACAAGTCAAACGATGTTTTAAATTGTATCAATCCCATGTGAGACAGCGTCGTCACCGCGACTCTATGATATGTCCACATGCATGCCATGAAGTATGCCTTAGATACCGAGATAAAACATGCTTAAAAAGGTCAACACAAAGGTTGAGTGAAATCCATAGGTTTAAGTAATTCGCTTGAACACAATCATCGTAGTGTGAGTTAAATGGTTCACACTCATCGTTGAAAACAAAATCGTATTTATTTCACTAAGTTCATGACACCAAAGCGTAAACATCGCACCAATAAAAATTGGTAATCATCGTTTCATCGCCGCCCTAATAGGTAAACTTGCCAATTTACCTTCTTGGTTCAAATATAGTGCGCTCGATTTCCCTAAGCGGGTCAATAAGAGCGGAGTGTTAATTCAATAGGCCTATTCACAATATTCGCGCCACTGCAAGTGACTAATGGTTCATGATGTAGGGACTTGAACATGGCAAATACTTAGTGACAATAAAACATTCGGATATAGCATGTAGTTCAAAGCATTTGTGTTCGATTAAAATGTAGCATGTATCTCCCCAAGAGTTTGTAAAACAGTTAAAAGAGTAAAAGTGGGGCTATGAACTCACCTGTTGCAATGATTAAGATGACAAAAGTGGATACACTGAAATGTAGCGTGATACTTTAATCTGGACCTATTACGAATGATATGATATGTAATGAGTTATGATGTAATGTTATGCATGCATTTCGTATGTTATTTATACCATTTGTGAGTTTTGAAAAATAATACTTATCGTCGAAAAATACTCTTTTGACGTCTTGACCATTCTTAATTCACTTTACAAGTATTTACGTCAAAATGTCATCCTACAACAGTTTCGTAATGATTTATTGTGAAATTTTAACTTTTCGACGTAAAATCATGTCGTCGGAAATTTCATGAAAGTGACAAAAATGGCTACGAAAAACTAGTCGTAAAATGGTGTACGTCGATCGTTAGGAAACGAACTCGACGGTTTTGGAAAGCTTGTATCAAAATCTAGAAGTTTTAGTACAGGAGTTTTCGTCATAGAGGTCTCGAACATAAAGATAATGGAGGTTAAACATGGTGATTTTGTCTAAAATGTGGTTTAAAAATGAGTTTCGGCAAAGTTTAAGCAACCGTAAATAATTTATTACAACTCCGCTATACAAACGGTTAGTCATTTTGAAAAATATGCTTGGTGATCTCGATTTTATTAGAAGACATCTCGTTACAAAAGTTCTACATCATAGTTAAAAAACGACCTTCAACATGGTCGTTTTAGTTACCGTAACACTTGTCTCGCATAAATAATATAGTTTTTCTAAAATAATAAAGTTACGGCAATTTATGAAAGCGTGTATATCTTCGTCGTTTCAAATCCGTTTTCTACGTATTATCGTCCTTAGCTTCGTATCAAAGTATACTAATATATTTTTGATAAGTCGAAATAATTTATCAAGCTTAGGACTCGCTTTTGACTCGTATAAAACAAAAACACTTTGCTGAAATTTTCGGAAATTATATATTTCGTCGTCAAACTTGAAAAATTCATAACTTCTTCGTTATAACTCCGTTTTAATCCGTTCAAGCTGCCACGGATTCGTTTTAAAGTATATTTTCTAAATATCAAGGTCAAAAATTCGTGCCTCTCTGTCGGATTTTCGAGAAAAACAAAATAAGGACAGACCACTTTTAATACTTGTCGAAAATAGTTTTCTCGTATTAAACCTATTCCAATCCTTCAAATCAACTCCAAAGCTATTCTAATCCTACCATACACCTTCTTAGGGTGTCATGGGTTCCTAAACATCATCAAGACCAAAATATATCAAGGGAATAATTATAGGATGACCTTATATATATCAAACTCTAAAAATCAAAGTTAAAATGGTATAAACAACACAAGTCTTGCATGTTTGCTCCAAATATGAAGAAATAAATATGAAATGAAAGTGAAAGATGTAAAATGATAGAAATATGCTTACAAGCTTATTATGATGAGGTGCAAAGAACAAAGGTTTAACCTAAACACCCTAGGTTTTTATTTCAAAACCTTAATAAGAGTGTAATTCTAGATTGTAAAACTTGAACTTGTAAAATTTTTGATGATCCCTAGCTAACTCTTGATGATGACCGGTTTTGGAGTGAAGAACAAAGAGAAAAATTAACTTTTCTTGACTTGCTAATTTAGATGCATGAATGAATGAGATGAAGTGAAGTATAAATCTTATACTTGTTGAAAAATGTTTACCAACTAATTTAATGCCACCCTCCCCTTGGTCGGCCAAGGGGGAGGGATTTGTCAAAGATATTTTTTTTTTCCTTTCTTATATTGTGTGAAATATAATTGTAACAATTGTAAGAAAAATGTGTAAGTAAAATAAATTCAAGTTAAGGTAAATGGTAGTTTTTAGGTACAAGTAAATTTTTAATAGATCAAGGTAGAGTATAATGAGATCATAAAATTGTAAAATACATTCCTTGTAAAATTTGAGTGATATAATAATTATCGTGCAGTTTTTAAGAAAAACGTCGTAATAATATAAATTTAACGATTTATATACAAAATAAATTTAAAACACTAAGTAAACTCAAAATATAGTTTTTATAAACTAAATGTAAGTATAAAAATATGTCGGGATCATTTTGGAAGTAACGGATTAAATGTTCAAAATAATAACTCACGCGATAACGTTTATTTAATATAAAATTTACGCGTTTAATGTGAAATGCAATGTCATGAATGAACTAACATGATGCAAATGATACTAATGAAATGTAAACTAAACTTAGTCCATATGAAATGTTAGTGATGATATGATCATGAATTCGCCGCTAAACCCTTAAGGTTACGCTGATTTGGAACACATAAACCTAGTTTACGATAAATGTTGAAATTGTGAAGCATGAATTGTTTTAGAAATGACACGAAAGTTCGGGTTGTCACATTTGCCCATCCAAAAAGGAATTCAGTCCCTGAATTCAGTTCATGTTAGTCTATCGAATTTTTGAGTTTGTGATGAATACCGAGGAAAGAAGACATGAAGAGGTGTCGTTACGGTTATTGATGATTGAGAGTGTACAAAACATCGTAGTAAAGAAAATATCGGATGAATCTCTTATAAGTAACACTTTGACTTTGAAATATGTGAAGATTTTGCTTGCACTAAGATTTATAATTAACTGCTCCCAACATAACATGAACCCTCCAGAATTAGACATAGTTAGCTAGGCTATGTATAATTAAGGAACGATGGTGTGACGTTCGGTTTAGTTGTTATAACTCTCGATGCTTACAAGGATTTAAACCATGTCGTTAAAATGGTCGATAAAGTAAAAAGAAGTAAAATTCTCGTAAGTAATAACAAATCGGAAAGAAAATAAGTACGATAGATGAGAATATTTTACAACGAGTGGTTTAGCAAAAGTAGTACATCTTAAGTCATAAGATCCGAATATGATAGAAGACATAAACTTAGTACAACATAGTACATAAGGAAAATTAAGACTGTTAGTTTCCAAACTTCTTCAGTCTTCCGCGTTGTTGTGACCATGACGAGCTTCTCCTCCTCCTAACATGTATGCATTCCCATGAGCACCTTCAACTGGTTGACCTTGATTTTGAGGACATTGATTCCGATAGTGTCCTTGTTCCCCACATCCGAAGCATGTGACTACGGCTTTACCTTTACAATCCCTGGCTAGATGTCCCGGTTTTTGGCATTTGTGGCACTTGGCAGGGCAAGGACCTGAGTGATGAAAATTACATCGATTACATAGTGGGTGTGTTCCAGCATACCCTCTACCTCCCATTGGTGCAGCGACATAAACCATTCCCGCTTCTTGCCTTCTATTTTGTTGTTGATGATGGTTAGTGTTACGGTTTTGGTTGTTGTTATTATAACCTCCTTGGTCATTTTCCCATTTCCTTTTGTTGTTGTTGATTTGGTTATCATCGTTGTTGTTGTTGTTTTGGTTATTGTTGTAGTTGGTGCGGTTGTTGGGGTTGTTGTTGTTTTGGTTGGTGTTGGTGTACTTACCTCTCTTCACTACCGGGCCATGAGCTTTTGAGTCACCCTAATAGCTTCCTCGATTGTTTGTGGATCAAGCGAAGTCACATCTCCTTGAATAACCTCGGGAAGTCCCAGATAAAAGCCTCTAGTAACTTCTCGTTATCCGAAACCATAGACGGGCATACGCGCCAATTCTTGGAATCTCCGAATGTAAGTGTCAATATCATACCCAATTGTTACTAGTTCATAGAATTCGTCTCCAACTTTTCACTTCCGCACGAGGACAAAATTTCTTAGTTACCAAACCCTTGAATTGCTCCCAAGTAAGCTTGAAAGCATTCTCCATTCCCATCGGTTGAGCATATGAGTTCCACCACGACAATGCTCCATCGAGTAGTGTACTTGTAGCAAACTTGACCTTACTATCATCCGGCAATTACACAAAGAAAACACGGACTCAATTTCTCGAACCATCGCACCATGGCGGTGGCTCCTTGATCCCTTTAAACTTGGTGGGATCTCCACTTTGAAATCCTTGTAAAACGACTCTTAACTCCGGATCCTCCTGCATTTCCGATGTGAAAGAAGCCTTATGGCCTCGGCGGCAGCAGCCCACCGCTTCCTTTCAATTCTTAGAGCATCGGCTATGCTATCATTCACCAACTTTTGAATAGCCGCTTGGGTCATTTCATTGTGGCTTTCTTGATTGCCATATCTTCTTCAAAACAAGAGGAAATGTGAGGCGTAGCAAAATCCGATGTTAATAATAAACGCCCAAAGAAATGTGATAAGAATGATAAGTTTGAGGTTATTTTTCAAAATGATCGACGGTTTCCTAAGAAATGGGTTATGAGATGTCGTAAGTGCTTCAAATGTATAATGGTTTAGTGACTTAGTGTGTGAATAACGTGTAATTCGACATGTTAGTGGTGAAACAAAGGAGTGAAAGTGACTTCGCCCTATTTAAAGGTTTATCTCAGCATTCGACGTTATCGGTGATGAATCGTTGATATAAAAATTTGTGATAGGGAATGACAAGGAATTCTCCACATTAGAGTATGAGGAAAGATAATGGGATGGGTATTTAAGGGCATCCATGTGACAATCGTTTGAAATAAAAGTAAATAACTTGAAAAATGTACGTATAAATCGCATGCAAAGTGAACATGCACTTATGATGAAATGATGAGATGCTATGATGATGTAATTATAGTCTAGGGTCAATGATGCAACCTAGTTCTCTATAATGAAGCTCGATGCCAATCATCACACCCCAAATTACTGTTTTGCGTGGAATGGAATTCGGGATTGTCATAGCATCACAATCACAGTTATATTGAAGCGACCTAAAGTGTCGTTTGGAAAATACATCGCTTGATTTAATAAAAACATTCGAGTTACAAAGATAGGTCCCAAATGAAAGTTACTATGCACGGAAAATAAGTTTAGTACAAGTCAAACGATGTTTTTAAATTGTATCAATCCCATGTGAGGCGCGTCGTCACCGCGACTCTATGATATGTCCACATGCATGCCATGAAGTATGCCTTAGATACCTGAGATAAAACATGCTTAAAAACGTCAACACAAAGGTTGAGTGAAATCCATAGGTTTAAGTAATTCGTTTGAACACAATCATCGTAGTGTGAGTTAAATGGTTCACACTCATCGTTGAAAACAAAATCGTATTTATTTCACTAAGTTCATGACACCAAAGCGTAAACATCGCACCAATAAAAATTGGTAATCATCGTTTCATCGCCACCTAATAGGTAAACTTGCCAATTTACCTTCTTGGTTCAAATATAGTGCGCTCGATTTCCCTAAGCGGGTCAATAAGAGCAGGAGTGTTAATTCAATAGGCCTATTCACAATATTCGCCACTCGCAAGTGACTAATGGTTCATGATGTAGGGACTTCGAACATGGCAAATACTTAGTGACAATAAAACATTCGGATATAGCATGTAGTTCAAAGCATTTGTGTTCGATTAAAAATGTAGCATGTATCTCCCCCAAGAGTTTGTAAAACAGTTAAAAGAGTAAAAGTGGGGCTATGAACTCACCTGTTGCAATGATTAAGATGACAAAAGTGGATACACTGAAATGTAGCGTGATACTTTAATCTGGACCTATTACGAATGATATGATATGTAATGAGTTATGATGTAATGTTATGCATGCATTTCGTATGTTATTTATACCATTTGTGAGTTTTGAAAAATAATACTTATCGTCGAAAAATACTCTTTTGACGTCTTGACCATTCTTAATTCACTTTACAAGTATTTACGTCAAAATGTCATCCTACAACGGTTTCCTAATGATTTATTGTGAAATTTTAACTTTTCGACGTAAAATCATGTCGTCGGAAATTTCATGAAAGTGACAAAAATGGCTACGAAAAACTAGTCGTAAAATGGTGTACGTCGATCGTTAGGAAACGAACTCGACGGTTTTGGAAAGCTTGTATCAAAATCTAGAAGTTTTAGTACAGGAGTTTTCGTCATAGAGGTCTCGAACATAAAGATAATGGAGGTTAAACATGGTGATTTTGTCTAAAATGTGGTTTAAAAATGAGTTTCGGCAAAGTTTAAGCAACCGTAAATAATTTATTACAACTCCGCTATACAAACGGTTAGTCATTTTGAAAAATATGCTTGGTGATCTCGATTTTATTAGAAGACATCTCGTTACAAAAAGTTCTACATCATAGTTAAAAACAGCCTTCAACATGGTCGTTTTAGTTACCGTAACACTTGTCTCGTACAAATAATATAGTTTTTTCTAAAATAATAAAGTTACGGCAATTTATGAAAACGTGTATATCTTCGTCGTTTCAAATCCGTTTTCTACGTATTATACGTCCTTAGCTTCGTATCAAAGTATACTAATATATTTTTGATAAGTCGAAATAATTTATCAAGCTTAGGACTCGTTTTTGACTCGTACAAAACAAAAACACTTTGTTGAAATTTTCGAAATTATATATTTAGGTCGTCAAACTTGAAAAATTCATAACTTCTTCGTTATAACTCCGCTTTAATCCGTTCAAGCGCCACGGATTCGTTTTAAAGTATATTTTCTAAATATCAAGGTCAAAAATTCGTGCCTACTGTCGGATTTTCCAGAAAAACAAAATAAGGACAGACCACTTTTAATACTTGTCGAAAATAGTTTTCTCGTATTAAACCTATTCCAATCCTTCAAATCAACTCCAAAGCTATTCTAATCCTACCATACACCTTCTTAGGGTGTCATGGGTTCCTAAACATCATCAAGACCAAAATATATCAAGGGAATAATTATAGGATGACCTTATATATATCAAACTCTAAAATCAAAGTTAAAATGGTATAAACAACACAAGTCTTGCATGTTTGCTCCAAATATGAAGAAATAAATATGAAATGAAAGTGAAAGATGTAAAATGATAGAAATATGCTTACAAGCTTATTATGATGAGGTGCAAAGAACAAAGGTTTAACCTAAACACCCTAGGTTTTTATTTCAAAACCTTAATAAGAGTGTAATTCTAGATTGTAAAACTTGAACTTGTAAAATTTTTGATGATCCCTAGCTAACTCTTGATGATGACCGGTTTTGGAGTGAAGAACAAAGAGAGAAAAATTAACTTTTCTTGACTTGCTAATTTAGATGCATGAATGAATGAGATGAAGTGAAGTATAAATCTTATACTTGTTGAAAAATGTTTACCAACTAATTTAATGCCACCCTCCCCTTGGTCGGCCAAGGGGGAGGGATTTGTCAAAGATATTTTTTTTTTTTTCCTTTCTTATATTGTGTGAAATATAATTGTAACAATTGTAAGAAAAATGTGTAAGTAAAATAAATTCAAGTTAAGGTAAATGGTAGTTTTTAGGTACAAGTAAATTTTTAATAGATCAAGGTAGAGTATAATGAGATCATAAAAATTGTAAAAATACATTCCTTGTAAAATTTGAGTGATATAATAATTATCGTGTAGTTTTAAGAAAACGTCGTAATAATATAAATTTAACGATTTATATACAAAATAAATTTAAAACACTAAGTAAACTCAAAATATAGTTTTATAAACTAAATGTAAGTATAAAAATATGTCGGGATCATTTTGGAAGTAACGGATTAAATGTTCAAAATAATAACTCACGCGATAACGTTTATTTAATATAAAATTTACGTTTAATGTGAAATGCAATGTCATGAATGAACTAACATGATGCAAATGATACTAATGAAATGTAAACTAAACTTAGTCCATATGAAATGTTAGTGATGATATGATCATGAATTCGCCGCTAAACCCTTAAGGTTACGCAATTTGGAACACATAAACCTAGTTTACGATAAATGTTGAAATTGTGAAGCATGAATTGTTTAGAAATGACACGAAAGTTCGGGTTGTCACAAGTAGAGTGATGTTCGCCACGTCTCGGATGGTGAAGCATATTTGTGAATATGTAGGAAGGCGTATGGATGCATCCTAGATCCATTATATGTTATCTGTTATCGTTATCGATGATTGATCTTGCGTGCATGCATGTCCTTCATAACTCGTAGGTCTCCCCACAAATGTTGCTTTATGTGAATATGAATATGATCGATATATGTTTCGGGCTCATGGTAGTTGACTATAAACTTTATTTTGGAAATTATGATTTACGCTTTGAAAATGATTATGATTTTGCTATCGCTCATTCACTTTATTTCGTATTCGATATCGTTTAGTATTCGCTTTTGCTTTCATATCATGCTCTTTGGGATTTTGAAGCTCGGCCGCACTTTTCTTTTCTTCATGGCGGTATCTAAGCATTAGTCGGGTTGCTTGGGATGAGTGCTTGAGTGGACTTACCTTAGAGATTTTAGCTTTGATTTCTTATGATGCCATTTAAGACTTATTTATTTCGGATATTATGTTGAGGTTTATTATGTTTCATTTGGGACCTATGTATTGAAGTCATTTGACTTGGATTATTTCGCATTTATGTTAAGACTTCTTTTGGTTATTTATGTTTTGCTTTGATATGACACCATTACTTGTGATTCCTTTACCCTTGGCGGGTCGGGCGTTACAATTTATGGCATCGAGCCTGTGTTTACGACTTGTAGTCGGGACTGTGAACATAAGAACCTTAGGTTATCCTTGTAGTTTAGGATTTGACCGTGAGGATTGGGTAGACTTAGGTTTCCTTCTCGCGAACTTCCATTTCGTATCCCACCTTTGTTCATTTTGCTAATCGTGTGAATATCATTCGGATGGTTCGAACTCGTCAAAACTGGATGGAGACGATGATACTCTAACATGGATCTTGCGATTGTGAATGCTCTCAACTCTCTTTTCCTGGTTTGACTACACGAGATGATGGAGCAGTGATCAACAACATTCGTAATCGAATGGTGCTTCGGGTAGTGGTGGAGGAAATCAACCCACAGCATTCACACTTGGCTCGGCGTTTGGTAAGCTCAAGCCTCTTTCTTTTAACCTTCTTTTCTACTCAAGCCGAGGAGGTGGATCACTCATGTTGAGAAGTTGTTTGAAATCTTGGGTTGTGGAGATGAATTTAAGACTCGTTTAGCGCATTCAAACCGGAGGGTGATGCTTTAAATTGGTGGAAAGCATTGAAACAAGCACGAGGAGGAGATGCTTTTCTTTGTTACTTGTACTTGGGCGGAGTTTCGGACTATCTTCTATAACCGTTACTTCACGATGCGGAACGACAAAGGTATGAGAGGATTATCGGGCAATCTACCGGTTTGATCATGAGAACTCCAATGAGTACATGAGTAGGTTTATGAGGTTGGTAAGCTTTGTTGGAGCGATTCTTTGGAGATGGTAGGCGCCAAGCTAAGCATTTCAAATGGGGATGAAGAAGTGGGTGTTGGACCGACCGCTTAACATCGAGTATGAGGATGTGTCGACCGCAATGATGCATTTCGTAACATTGAGATCTTTCATGAGGTTCGGGTTACAACAAGCGAATCGCGATGGTGATCGGATTCAAGGTAGGACTCAAAGTAATGAGTATAAGGAAATCTTGGCGGAGTTATGATTCAAGGGACAAGTGGATAAGGGTTATGATCGTGGGTCGGTCGGGAAGGAATGTGGACTCTAGGCGCCCGAGGCGAGGGTCGAGGATAGCGAGCTGTTGGTAAGAATGGAAATGATCGTCGAATCAAGGTAACAATAACCACGTTACAACAAAGATCGGTCGGCTCGAGGATCGAATCAGGTCGTGCTTGAGGATCTTACAGTCGACAAAGGACGGTGAGTTTTGCCTCCCCACCTATCTGTACTACTTGTGGAAAGGCTCATCCGGGACCGTGTTTCAAGGCCATCGGTGGATGTTTCTCTTGTGGTTCCACTACTCACAAGATCAAGGATTGCCCTAAGAGGAACCCGCGATTCTGGAAACTACACCAAGCCGCCACCTACTCTCGGGCGTGTTTATGCTACTACTCGGAATCGGCGGAGCATACTTGAGTACCATTACGGGCACTCTTTTCATTGATGATTATTCTGTCTTCGTTTTATTTGACACCGGTGCCACACACTCCATTATATCATCACATGTGCTAAGAAACTTAATATGAAGCCACAACCACTAACGAATCACTTATCGATATCTCGCCTATGAAAACCACATGATCATTGATCATAAATCGTTAAGTGTCCTATTCGTTTTAATGATCGTATTCGCCCGCACATCGTATCCTCTCGACATGGTCGACTTTGATATCATTCTAGGCATGGATTGGTTGGCTTATCATAGAGCTTCCATCGATCGCTATGCTAGAAGCTGTGATCTTTGGAAACATAAAGCAACTCAATTCGTTTATTATGGTTCTAAACCACTCAAATCTGTTAAGTTCATTTCGCTATGAAGGCACGGACCATGATTGCTCATGGGTGTCAAGGTTTTCTAGCATCGTTAAGGACACATCTTTGGAGAGTCCTAACATTGAAAACCTTTCATTGTTTGTGAATTCACCGGCGTTTCCCGATGAACTTCTGGTCTTCCTCCAGCTAGAAGTTGAGTTTAGCATTGAGTTGATTCACGGTGCTAAACCGATTTCAAAGCTCCGTATCGTATGGCACCTGTAGGCGAAGGAGTTGAAGGAACAGTGCAAGAGATGATAGAGAATGGATTCATTCGACCTAGTGTTTCTCCATGGGGTGCACCTGTCTTGTTTGTGAAGAAGAAGGATGGAAGTATGCGTCTATGTATCGACTACCGTGAACTCAACCGTATTACTATTGAAACCGTTATCCTCTTCCACGCATAGGCGATTTGTTTGATCAAGCGCAAGGAGCTAAGTTCTTTTCTAAGATTGATCCGAGGTCCGGTTATCATCAACTACGTGTGAAGGAGCAAGATGTTCCTAAGACCGCGTTTCGTACGGATATGGTCATTATGAGTTTCTCGTTATGCCTTTTGGTTTGACGAATGCGCCTGCTGTGTTTATGGACCTGATGAATCGTGTTTTCCATGAGTTCCTCGACAAGTTCGTTATTGTTTTCATCGACGACATTTTAGTTTACTCTAAGTCTGAAGAAGAGCATGAACAACATCTCCGGATAGTTTTGGAGATTTTGAGGAAGAAGAAGTTGTACGCCAAATTCTCGAAGTGTGAATTTTGGTTAGGACAAGTCGCTTTCCTTGGTCATATTGTATCTGCTGATGGTATCACCATGGATCCGTCTAAGGTTGAGGCTATCACTAAGTGGCCAAGACCTCTGACGGTGATCGAGGTTAGGAGTTTTCTAGGACTTCTTTGGATACTACCGACGCTTTGTTGAAGGTTTCTCTCGTTTAGCTTTGCCCTTAACCCAATTAATGAGGAAAGGTGAAAAGTTAGGTGTGGACGGATGAAAGATAAAGAGTTTTGAAGAGTTGAAACGGAGGTTGGTGTCCGCTCCTATTTTGACTCTTCCATCCGGTTCGGAGGATATCAAATCTATAGCGATGCATCTAAGAAAGGATTGGGATGTGTCTTGATGCAACATGGTAAGGTGATAGCTTACGCTTCAAGACAACTGAAACCTTATGAGGAGAATTACCCAACTCATGACCTTGAGTTAGCTGCTGTGGTGTTCGCGTTGAAGATCTGGAGACATTACTTGTATGGAGAGACGTGTGATATTTTCACCGATCATAAGAGCCTCAAGTATATTTTCACTCAAAAGGAACTCAACATGAGACAAAGAAGATGGTTAGAACTTCTTAAGGATTATGACACTAACATTCGATTACCATCCGGTAAGGCTAATGTAGTTCTTGACGCACTTAGCCGAAATCGGTATGCTTGCAAGTATTGAGATTGAGCCTAGGATCATTCGTGACTTAGAGCGTTTGGATGTTGAGTTGTGCGTCTGAGGTTTTGGTGGATCTTGGGCTAGTATGAAGGTGAGTCGAACCTTATACCGCAAATTAAGGAAGCTCGGAAAGATGACGTTGTGGGCCGTGGCGCAAAATGTTGAAGAAGGTGGCGGTACCGGAATTTAGGGTTGATAACGACGGAATTGTATGGTATGAAGATAGGCTTTGCGTTCCCAATGATCGGTGCCATTGAGAAAGTTATGGATCAAGCTCATAGTTCTCCTTTCACTATCCATCCCGGTTCTACCAAGATGTATAGGGATTTGAAACGATATTTCGGTGGAGCGGCATGAAGCAAGATGTGGCGGCGTTTGTGTCGAAGTGTATGATTTGTCGACAAGTGAAGATCGAACATCAAAGAGCTAGTGGATGTTACAACCATTGGATATTCCGACATGGAAGTGGGATAAGATATCTATGGACTTTGTGTTGGACTACCTCTTACTAAGAAGAAGCATGATGCGATTTGGGTGGTTGTTGATCGGCTAACCAAATCGCTCATTTCTTACCAATTAGAAAGGATTATGGTATTGGTAGATTGGCGAGATTTTTCGAAGAGATAGTTAGACTTCATGGTACTCAAGCGTCTATTGTGTCGAGATAGGGATCCGCGTTTTACTTCTCGTTTCGGAAGGGTTTGCAAAAAGCTTGGGGTACTCGACTTAATTTTAGTACGGCGTTTCATCCTCAAACAGATGGTCGATCGAGAGGACTATTCGGACCTTAGAGGACATGCTAAGGGCTTGTGCTTTGGAATGGATGGCGGTGGGATGAATATTTGTGTTTGGTAGAGTTTGCATACAACAACGGTTGGCACGCTAGCATTAAGGCGCACCGTTTGAACTTCTTTATGGAAGGAAATGTAGATCACCTACTTGTTGGGATGAAGTAGGTGAGCGTCTAATCGAAGGTCCCGAAATGATTGAGATCACTAATGAGAAAGTAGGCATTGCTAGAGAAAAGTTGAAGGAGGCTAGGTCTCGTCGGAAAAGTTATGCCGACAAGCATCGTCGTGATTTAGAGTTTCGAGTTGGTGATCGTGTGTTTTGAAAGTCTCGCCGTTTAGAGGTGTGAACGTTTTGGAATCAAGGGCAAGCTCGGTCCTCGATTCATTGGTCCGTTTGAAATTTTGAGCGTATAGGAGAAGTTTCGTATCGATTAGCACTTCCGCCTCAGTTATCGCATGTTCATGATGTGTTCCATGTATCTCTCCTAAGGGGATACAATTATCATCCATTACACGTTGCTTCGTATCCGTTTGATCAAATTCAATCCGATATGTCTTTATCTGAAGAACCGGAAGCTATTTTAGAAAGACAAGAAAGAGTTATGAGAAGTAAAGTCATTCCGTTCGTTAAGATTCTTTGGAAAAATCACCCGGCGTGAGGCTACTTGGGAAACCGAAGAGTCGATGCGAGCTAGTTATCCTCATTTCTTTGAATAGTTCGGTATGTTCTCATCTCGTTTTCGTTTCGTTTCATTTCAATTTTCGAGGACGAAAATTTTTTTTTAGAGGGGAAGAGTTGTAAAACCCGAAAAATCTAAAACCTATATAAAGACGAAAATACCCTTGGAACCAAGAATTTATAAAATACGTAAAACACGTTTATAATCATCTAATGAAATTAAAAGCCTAACTTACGAATAAATAAAAACTTAACGAGTAAAATTACGTGAACGACTTTGGTACGACGAAGGACTTAAACGTTTCGCTAATATGTTGGGCCATTCATTTGTTGGATGGGCTCGTTTCTTTTGTTTTGTTTTGCGCCAAGCCGAGGATCAAGAGAAGCCCACGAGGGGCGTTTGTTTGTGTTCGTGGGATCAAGGGCCGAAGCCCATTTTGGGCGAGCCTTTGAGCTCGGTTGGACCCAAACCGAACCCAACCCCCTCCTAAACCTAAACTAAATACTACAACTATAAATACAACACATAACCTCAAAAGTGAAACCCTAGTTTTAATTGTTGCCTCTCTTTTCTCCTTGTTCCTATTCGGTCGAGACCCACAACCTCTTAGAGTCGAGTTTTTGCTTCAACCAAGTAAAGGTATAACATGTTCTCGTCTTCCTTTGATGTACCTTGCGTATATATGTTGTGTTACGTTTGTTTTAGTCGAGCTTTGTTGTTTTCTTTTTGTGCCGAGCCGTGTAAACCGAAACAAGGGCAAACCATAAAGATTAAACCTTATAACTATTAAAGAACATGTAACGTAATATGTAATATTGAATCGGGTCATGTATATGTTGAGTTAAACAAGGCCGAACCATGCATGAGTTAGGACCGAACCATATATGTATTCGGCTAATGAATAAAACCTAATAACTTGAATATGTAACGTGTTTAGACGAGCTAGGACTTGCGTATAACCTACTAGCCGAAACCCTAGTTGAACCGAACTATATATATATAAAAGTTTTGGACGTGTAATAAACAAGTAAGGGTCACGTAAACATAAACCCTAGTTTAATATGTGAACCGAATAAAGTATACCAAACCCTAATTGTTTGTGAACGTGTCTCTTTTGTGTGAGTTATGACTTATAAACTATTTTCACATTTAACCCTAGACTTTAATAAATGACATAACGAACCCTAATCTACAACATTAATTATAAAATACTTAAGTCTCATTTAATAAAACCCTAAAATATGAAGATCATTAAGTATGAACACCAAATATTAAAGGTCATTTCGACAATTATGGAATCATAAATAACATGGACGACCGTTAATGTCTATAGGTTACGAGAAGAGGAGTAATCCTTTGCCTTTCGTCTTTACGCTTTTGATCATTGCTTTGGAATAAGGTGCAGATATTCGACCTTTTCAATAAAGGTTTCCTTTAACGTTTTCTTTCGTATTAGGGTTTCCTAAGCCTTTGCTATGAACCCCAAAATCGATTTGTTTGAGCTATTGCTTATCGAACTCGATTTACGAATTATGAAACATCGATTTTGAACTATCGATATGAAAGCGTGATTTTGGATATATGAATGATTTTCGATAAAATATGATGCGTGTCGGTTATGACATTCGGTTGACCTAAGATAGTTTGACACCGAGCCAAATATTTAACTAGTCATGGGGTTCCATGTCCGTATCGATGATGCACCTCGATATGACTCTAGGCGATGAGAGTGATGTTACGCCGCGTCTCGGATGGTGAAGCATATTTGTGAATATGTAGGAAGGGCGTATGGATGCATCCTAGATCATTATATGTTATATGTTATATGTTGTCGATGATTGATCTTTGCGTGCATGCATGTCCTTCATAACTCGTAGGTCTCCCTACAAATGTTGCCTTATGTGAATATGAATATGATCGATATATGTTTACGGGCTCGTGGTAGTTGACTATAAACTTTATTTTGGAAATTATGATTTACGCTTTGAAAATGATTATGATTTTGCTATCGCTCATTCACTTTATTTCGTATTCGATATCGTTTAGTATTCGCTTTTGCTTTCATATCATTCTCATGGGCTTTTGAAGCTCACCGACTTTCTTTTCTTCCATGGCGGTATCTAAGCATTGGCTGGGTTGCTTTGGGATGAGTGCTTGAGTGGACTTACCTTAGAGATTTTAGCTTTGATTTCTTATGATGCCATTTAAGACTTATTTATTTCGGATATTATGTTGAGGTTTATTATGTTTCCACTTTGGGACCTATGTATTGAAGTCATTTGACTTGGATTATTTCCGCATTTATGTTAAGACTTCTTTTGGTTATTTATGTTTTCTTTGATATGACACAATTCTTGTGATTCCTTTACCCTTGGCGGGTCGGGGCGTTACAATCATCCAAGTGCAGGTCAGTAAAATATAACCAATCCTCTGGTCAACATAATCAATTCAAGTAAACCAACTGTCAATGCAAACATGTAGTTCTGTGTGCTACAATGAGTTTCAGAGAGAAACCTGAATATGTGGTTGAGTTGGCGGTTGGTACCTAGAATGAAATAAAATGCCATCTTTTTTGACGTACACAACAAATTTCCTAAACATGCGTATCGTCAACCACAGCAACAAGCACATAATTCATAAACAATACTTAAGAGGGTGTTCAGGACTGCTTGGGATTGCTTGTGAAAGATGCCACCAGATGTTCCTCTATAACTTCCTTTAAGCCCCTTCATAGTTATTTGTTTTATTTCCAAAACAGCTATTTCACATGATAAAAACTTGACTCTGTAATCACCACTACCAATCATGTTTAATAAAAATCTTACTCGCTTGATTAAAACTTTATCATTACACACATATACAGGAAGGGAAGTAATCACCACGACCAATCGTTACCTGATAAAACCTAATAAAAATCTTACTTGATAGAAACTATATGAAAATCTTAACTTTAAGGTAAACCCTTCTAATCAACAAGGCAAATTCCATCATGTACTAAAGAACATGTGTGCACCAACGATCCAAACACTGGTAAGTCATAACTAAAAAACGACAATGATTGCTTTACCATTTATCTCCTCAAAAAAGTGACAGATAGTCAAAACTTACAACGGGCAACATATAGATACTACAACATCGCAAAAACCGTCACACATAACTAATAACTAAGGGGTATTTGTTTAAGCTTATTTGTGGGCTTATGAGCATACTTGATTTCGGCTTATAATACATAAGCTCATATTTTCAGCTTATTTTGAGACTCGTGGGCTTATATAAGCTTATTACGATATAATAAATTTATATATAAAGTACCAAAATAAGCGGAAATATTCGGGCTTATGTAATCTAATCAGAAGTTATATAAGCCCGTAAGCTCACAAATAAACTAAAAAAATCAGTAATGTACGTTTCATCTTTTACACTCATCAACTCCGTAGTATATGTACCTTCGAAGCATATATGCTCGTGAGAATCTGGACAAACAGTGCACAATGAGCACCTAACAGTCTTGTCGGATTACAACTTTATCAACCTATACGTGGCCAAATCAAATAGAATAAAATAACCGAAATGCATTTACCCAAAAAGGAACCCACATGTTTATTCTTTGGTGGTGCTAAAAATAATTACTTACAAAAAAACTCAATAAGATTAAGTTACCTTTTCTTCGAGAATGGTGAATTTCGTGACCGTTGTGGTGTCATCACGATCCAGTACTGCGGATGTTGATTCGTTAAAATAAACACAAATATCAAAATATCAAATTAACCGTGAAATCCGACAAATCAACCTTTTAGGAAAAAGGTTAACGTGCCAAACCTCACGAATGTGATAAAAGTGATACCGGGAAGTGATTTCCCGGTCGTGTCCCAACGAGGTGTGAAATTGACGGTGTCGTTGAGTTTCGTAATTAGGACTTGAATTGGTTGAGCGAATCTTGGATTTGATTTCGTTAGGCTACAAATTAAAGAACGGAATGAAAATAAAGCATGTAAAACAAAGTAAACACTAAATAAACTACTACTAAGCCTAAGAAACAATAAATCTAAGCTAAGTTACATCCTAGGGTGCTAAAATGTAAAAACGCTAAAAACCGGGAACACACCGAGCCCCGAAATTGAAAAACATGCAAATTAAGTCCTACGAGTGCAAAACTAAATTTCCTACATTCTTCATGACTAAAAATGATTTTAGAAAAAAGCCGGGTATTTGTTCGACTTTTATTTTATTTATTATGAATTAAAAACGGTTTTAATCTAATTAAATGATAAAAAAAAATACTAAACTATTTTGGAAAATTATGAAAATTTTATGACAACTACTTTGAATGAAACTAATCTTAGGAAAAATGAAAACTTTGAAAAAACATAAAAGCATAAGCTGATACAAGCTAAACTGTTAAGTATAAGCTAAATAGGAATTCTGTGGTTAAATGAATTAAAAGAAACTAATTTCACGCATGAAACACTTAGAGCAGATGGTTAGTGTGAGTGCTCTCGAGTCTTTGTGTGCTTGGAGACCAGGAAGTCAGGGGGTCGAATCCCACCATGCGCACCTTTTGTTACTTATTTATTATTTGATTTTTCTTTTCTTTTACAAACTAAATGAGAAATCAATATAATACTTTTTACAAAACTTAAACTTATAAAGCGAAAATAAGCAGTTTGAGATATAAAAATGAGCAGACATCGAAAAGAAAACTACTAAAGGCTTTTTGGGACAATGGCTATTAAGACTATCAAAAGTTTGTAAATAAGCTAAGGCAAGGGCTTGAATTAAAGCTGAAACTCGAAATTCCTAATCTAGACTACCTAAAGAATCAATACTAAGCAATAAATTAAGAATGATCGCACAACAAGAGCCTCAAAAGGCTGTTGTTTGGACAGCTTGTCTGCTATACACAAACAGTGGACTTGGGGACCAAAAAGCTTATGAAAAGCTTATACCTGAGCTCTAAAGGCTGGTTACTAAACTATTATTCCTCAAAGAACCTAAGAGAAAGCTTATTTCCGAGCAAAGTGGACCTAAGGGTCTGTTTGGGATAGTGGTAACTAAAGGAGACTAACAACTACAACAAGCTATCAAAAGCCACAAACAAGCTAGAAACTAAACGCCATTATCCTAAATCGACTAATAAGTAACTAAGGTACTTCTATTAAGCAATAGCTAAACACCTAAAAGCTAAAAAATTTGGAAACAAAGTTCTTTGAGAGCAGTTGTTGTCACATGATGACGTTAAGGGCTACTAAAGGCGAAAAGTGACTAGAAATAAGCGACTAGAGGGCTTCAAAAGCACAAAATAAGCAATGCATTATCTCGATCTTACATCTAACTATTACTTGCAACAAAGAACTAATCCTAAATCTACTTAAATCTCAGCTAAAAAAAAAGACAATGGACAAACCAATTTAAACTTGCAATCACTTGTAAAACTCATTCCATTACTGCCTACTTCTAGCAATTAAATTAGAACTTAAAAAGGATATTGACTTCAGAGGTCAAACGGGTAAGAAAAACAAGTTTTGACCATTTTACATTCTGACCCAAACACCCCTGAGTGGGCAAAACACTTTTGAAACTTGAGACCAATCCTTGCTTGAGACTTAAAAGAATTGATTTTTTTCACTACTGCAGGAACTCAAAATTATTTTTAAACAACTAAGCAAACCTTTCTAACACACAAATTACTTGAGTCAGAATAAATCTTAAAAAAAAAACACAAACTGCATAAAAAAAAACTGGAACGTAAATTGCGATGGCTGAAATCAAAGAGTACAAGTGAATTAAAATGACAAGGAAAGTAAAAAGTGAGCTAGACAAAGATTCTAGATGCGTTTATAATGATCCTAACTCGCTTCTATTTATACAAAGAAAAAGGTACTAAAGTCTTCAACTTTTACGTAGTTGTGTTTTCTTTGTGAGAGAATACAAGCCAAAACCTTCTCTTGTGCTTCTTTTGAAATGATCGAGCCATTGATTTGGACTTGGTGCCTTCTACTTATCATCACTGACCATCCAATGTATTTGTTGTCTTGGATTGCCAAGGTGGCAAAGATTCTTGTGACGAGGGGGAGGGAAACCATAGGAGAACATGTGAAGCTTGCTTGGGTATATGGGAAAGAAAGGGACAGGGGAGGGAATTTTGGCGCCATGGAGGGTTTCTGGGTTTTGAGTGTGGTTGTGGTTTCTGGGATTAAGAGAAAGGTGGGTATAATGGGTGTAATGGGTAAAAAGGGTGATGGGTTTATTATTTAAAAAGGTGTAAAAATGTATTTTTGTTTTGTTTTTGAGTTTTGTATTTATTTTTTTTCTTTTTCTTGTGAAAACTAACTTTTTTTTTTTTTTAAATACAAATGAGTTTTTACAAAAAATGGGTTTAAAAATGAAAACATGACTTTGGTTTAAAAAGTGTTTTGGGAGTTATCGGTATCGGGAAAATTGGATTTTTGGGTTTGGGATGGGTTTTAGGTTGCTTTTCCCCCTGATCACTCTCAAAACGTGTCTCGGGCTTCTAAAATGTAGAAAATTGCTTCCCGGCTACGTCTTGACTGCACTTTTTCTAGTTTCAGCTTGCTTTATCTCGTTTTCGCTCTGTTTTCAATCATTTTGTACATGAAAGACATAAAACACACTCCAAGGATATTTTCTGTATTTTGAAGTATTTCTGAGTGTTTTTAGTCGTTTTTGTGGTCTTAGATGGGTAAAAACGATGAGTGAATAAGCACTCATCAAATTCCCCCACACTAGGCAATTGCTAGTCCCTAGCAATCTTTTGAGAAAACATAATGGATTTGAATCTCTTTACCAAAAGCCATTACTCGGAGTAGCCAAATGTTTCAGTTCAAGTAAGAACTATGGTACATCGATAACCATATGATTTTGAGCAAATCACCGACTTCCAACGGATTTGATTTGTCTTTACGAAGCCGCTTGCTCGGACTAGCCAACTCTTAGATAAAATATCTTTGGTGAGTCGATTACCAATTATGGTTTTCCAAGCGCCTTTACCACAAGCCATAAACTTTGGGCTAGCCAACTCTTCACTAATTAAAGATATGGTGGTGAACACCATACAATTTTGGGCAAATTGCAAGCCGTCAACGGATTTGAGATATCTTTACCAAGAGCCGTTTGCTCTGGATTAGCCAATCCTTTTGTTTATTAGACATGGCGGATGATAACCAAAAAAAAATTTGGCCAAAATGGGGAATTGGGTGGTATAATTACATGATAAAATTCGTGAGAATTCCCCACACTAGAAATGAATATTGCCCTCAATATTCAAAGTACCGGCGGTTATGCCGAAACTGAGAACGTAAAAGGGAAATACTACGGCCATTATTTGAATTTTTTTTTTTTTTTTTTTTTTTAGAAAACTTATATACAACAGCGGGGGGCAACTCCCCCACACTAGGGTGGTACACACGGGTGAAAACCCATGTTTAACTACTGTTTTTGATTACCGAGTCGCTAGCTTGACTCGACCCCGAATTCATTGGTCCATGGGGGAGCAAGTGGAATAGAAAATCGCCATCGGACTTTCATTCAAATGGTTTAGATAAACATTGAATGTGCTGAAAGTTCCACTCCGATGAGATATAGCCGGCTCAAAAGAATGAGAAATGCCGGGGTCAAAGATGGTATCTTCACTCCCGTAGGAGTTAAGACATGGAGAAGAAATGGGAGGAGAAGGCAAAGTGTTAACGACATGACAACGGGTGGGTTGGGTGGGCAAAAGATTAGATTGAGGAACATGGAGCGAATGTTCAGAAATCCTATCCACCACTGTAGCAATGAAGACATCTGTATCGGGCTTAGAAGAGGTTCCATCATCCGGCGGTTTAGCAGGCGGACGAGTGGATGATGGACCTAAGCCATAATCGTCACTCTGAAAACCCGAAGGTATCGAGTCATCCGGAGAAAGAAAGTCGACCTCCTCAATACGAGTATCACTTGACGAATTATCAGAAGACCAATTGTAAAGAAGATTTTCCAATTTGGTAAGGTCGGCTTCAAAGTCGAAGTGCACATCACCATCTCCCGGTGGGGAATGATCAATAAGAGCGAGTTCATCGGCGAACTCCTCGAGAAGGTCTAACGTCAAGTGGGATTGCCACTATTCTTATCTTCGGGTAAAGAAGGAGATGAAACGAGGTACAAGTCACTATCCTCATTTCGAATGTCAAAGATGGGATTATCCAAAACTAGAGTGAATTCGAATCAAAGTCAAGCAGAGGATTAGTGAATGTCGTAGCAAAAGGCTTCTGGACACAACAAAATATCTTCATCATCCGTCTCAAAATAAGTGTCCATATCAAGATCATCGGATCAACATCTCTCACTTCTAAGCCGACGAGCTCAAAAGGAATTTCCTCCACATACTCGATGTCTCCACACGATAAAGAATCATCAAACGACGATAATCATTTTCGATTCGAAATCATCTCAATAGGTTCTTTGAAGTGGGAGAAGAATCATCATCGAGGCTCATCACACATATCACGAGAGATAACCTCGGATTCACTTGGGGTTGGGACAAGGCTCTCAACACAAGACGATTCCGTTTCCGGAATAGTGTTAAGATGCTTGTCCCCCATTAAAAGGTCATCCGAAGGTTCTATGGTAGATAGGCAATATGAGGGAGGAGAGTGGACATGTGCGGTACTTTGTGAGCTTGAGATATGCACTTTGTCCTTTGTCATCTCCCAATCTTCCTCATCCTCGTCATCGAGACGGCAAGCTTCATTAAATAGGAGACGTTGTTGAGCAGCTTCGTTCAATAGGAGAAGCTTTTGAGCTGCTCGTTCATCGGCTAGATATCTTTCGTTCCGAGCTGCTTGTTCCTCGGAAAGTTCTTCAAGGATTATACGAGGAAATTGATCAATGACGGGAAGTTGTGGGGGTTGGATGTTGTCAAAACTGGAAGTGTTATAACAAGGATCAGGTCCGTAGTAATTTTGATTCCACAATTGACATTGATAATCATCATGAGGACCCCCACACTTATCACAATGAGGGTATTGGGGAGAGAAACTTTGAAACGATGAATCACTGAAATGATGATAATACGGTTGTGGTTCGTATGAGTTTTGTGGAGGGTAATTGAAATTGTTTTGAGGATAATTGAAAGAGTTCGGGTTAGAATCATAAGTGAATGAATTCTCGGCGCAAATCGAACAACATCCATCAATGAGATAGGTTCCACACCACTCGCACATACATTTGTAACAACGAAAACCTTGTGGTAACAAGTCTCCACAACCGTAGAAATACTCTTGATCGAACGAAGATATCTCGGGTACGGGAGTAGGAATCGAGGGCTCAACAACATCACAATTGGTAGGTAAAACGGTATTTCGAAGTTGAAATTTGACGAAATTCATTTAAGCAATTTTGAAGCATGTTCATGATTTCGTCCGAAAAGGTTTGAAGACTCGGAGGTAGGACAAGTGGTGTGCTCTCGAGCTAGCAATTTCCACCACTTCGTTTTGGTCTCCGGTTCTTGCTCTTTCTCTTAACCTTAACCGTAAATCGCGAAAGATTTTGATCAACTCTAGACGGTTTAGGCTCAGAAACAATAGAACGAATCTCGGGTTGTGGCGGGTGGTCGAAAAAACTTGGAGAATCATCGAGAGAGTTTTTATCGGATAATTCGCACCAATAGCAATATTTGCTTGCACCAGCCCTTCCACATCGCTTACATACACATTCATGATTCTGACAATAAAGCTGATCCTCTTCCATACGGCTTTTGCAATGGAAACAACGACGATAATCGATCGTCGCCATGAGAATTAAACATGTAGAGGGTTAAAGAAATAGAATCAAATGGTAGAGAGGATACGAAGGATAGAATTAAACGGTAAAAGAGGGTAAGAGAAATAGAATCAACGAATAAGAGGAATAAGAAGAATCTTTTTGGATTTTTCGAAAACAAGTGCACATGCACATTCAAAAACAACACTTTCAATTAAAACAAGACCGAGGCAAAACACAGTGAACTTAAACCAATAATCACAAGCGAATTCACGCAAGTGACACAAAGGCAAGTTTTAAATCTTTTGTTCGGGAACTTATAATGATAACACCTCAGTTGAGAATGTTATATTGATTGTGTGTTCTATTTTATTTAAAACAACAAGCAAAAATCTTTTTGTATTTTTAATCTTTTACATATATACAAAGAAAAGAAAAATATTTTTGTATTTTTATTAAAAACAATAACTTCACGAGGAAGGTTCTTCAAGTCACTAATCGCAAAAGCTTCACGATATTGTCGCAACACACCTCCCTGGCAGCGGCGCCAAAATTTGATTCGTTAAAATAAACACAAATATCAAAATATCAAATTAACCGTGAAATCCGACAAATCAACCTTTTAGGAAAAAGGTTAACGTGCCAAACCTCACGAATGTGATAAAAGTGATACCGGGAAGTGATTTCCCCGGGTCGTGTCCCAACGAGGTGTGAAATTGACGGTGTCGTTGAGTTTCGTAATTAGGACTTGAATTGGTTGAACGAATCTTGGATTTGATTTCGTTAGGCTACAAATTAAAGAACGGGAATGAAAATAAAGCATGTAAAACAAAGTAAACACTAAATAAACTACTACTAAGCCTAAGAAACAATAAATCTAAGCTAAGTTACATCCTAGGGTGCTAAAATGTAAAAACGCTAAAAACCGGGAACACACCGAGCCCCGAAAGTGAAAAACATGCAAATTAAGTCCTACGAGTGCAAAACTAAATTTCCTACATTCTTCATGACTAAAAATGATTTTAGAAAAAAGCCGGGTATTTGTTCGACTTTTATTTTATTTATTATGAATTAAAAGCGGTTTTAATCTAATTAAATGATAAAAAAAATACTAAACTATTTTGGAAAATTATGAAAATTTTATGACAACTACTTTGAATGAAACTAATCTTAGGAAAATGAAAACTTTGAAAAACATAAAAGCATAAGTCGATACAAGCTAAATGTTAAGTATAAGCTAAATAGGAATTCGTGGTTAAATGAATTAAAAGAAACTAATTTCACGCATGAAACACTTAGAGCAGATGGTTAGTGTGAGTGCTCTCGAGTCTTTGTGTGCTTGGAGACCAGGAGGTCAGGGGGTCGAATCCCACCACTGCACCTTTTTGTTACTTATTTATTATTTGATTTTTTCTTTTCTTTTACAAACTAAATGAGAAATCAATATAATACTTTTTTACAAAACTTAAACTTATAAAACTGAAAATAAGCAGTTTGAGATATAAAAAAATGAACAGATACTGAAAAAGAAAACTACTAAAGGCTTTTTGGGACAATGGCTATTAAGACTATCAAAAAGTTTGTAAATAAGCTAAGGCAAGGGCTTGAATTAAACTGAAACCTGAAATTCCTAATCTAGACTACCTAAAGAATCAATACTAAGCAATAAATTAAGAATGATACGCACAACAAGAGCCTCAAAAGGCTGTTGTTTGGACAGCTTGTCTGCTATACACAAACAGTGGACTTGGGGACCAAAAAGCTTATGAAAAGCTTATACCTGAGCTCTAAAGGCTGGTTACTAAACTATTATTCCTCAAAGAACCTAAGAGAAAGCTTATTTCCGAGCAAAGTGGACCTAAGGGTGCATTTGGGATAGTGGTAACTAAAGGAGACTAACAACTACAACAAGCTATCAAAAGCCACAAACAAGCTAGAAACTAAACGCCATTATCCTAAATCAGCTAATAAGTAACTAAGGTACTTCTATTAAGCAATAGCTAAACACCTAAAAGCTAAAAAAAAATTGGAAACAGGCTGCTGAGAACAGTTGTTGTCATAGGACAGTTAAGGGCTACTAAGGCAGAAAAGTGACTAGAAATAAGCAGCTAGAGGGCTTCAAAAGCACAAAATAAGCAATGCATTATACTGATCTTACATCTAACTATTACTTGCAACAAAGAACTAATCCTAAATCTACTTAAATCTCAGCTAAAAAAAAAGACAATGGACAAACCAATTTAAACTTGCAATCACTTGTAAAACTCATTCCATTACTGCCTACTTCTAGCAATTAAATTAGAACTTAAAAAGGACTTTGACTTCAGAGGTCAAACGGGTAAGAAAAACAAGTTTTGACCATTTTACATTCGACCCAAACACCCACAGTGGGCAAAACACTTTGAAACTTGAGACCAATCCTTGCTTGAGACTTAAAAGAATTGATTTTTTCACTACTGCAGAACTCAAAATTATTTTTAAACAACTAACAAACCTTTCTAACACACAAATTACTTGAGTCGAATAAATCTTAAAAAAAAACACAAACCGCATAAAAAAAGCTGAACGTAAATTGCGATGAAATCAAATCAAAGAGTACAAGTGAATTAAAATGACAAGGAAAGTAAAAAGTGAGCTAGACAAAGATTCTAGATCTGCGTTTACAATGATCCTAATCGCTTCTATTTATACAAAAGAAAAAGGTACTAAAGTCTTCAACTTTTACAGAGTTGTGTTTTCTTTGTGAGAGAATACAAGCCAAAACCTTCTCTTGTGCTTCTTTTGAAATGATCAGAGCCATTGATTTGGACTTGGTGCCTTCTACTTATCATCACAGCCATCCAATGTATTTGTTGTCTTGGATTGCCAAGGTGGCAAGGATTCTTGTGACGAGGGGGAGGGAAACCATAGGAGAACATGTGAAGCTTGCTTGGGTATATGGGAAAGAAAGGGACAGGGGAGGGAATTTTGGTGCCATGGAGGGTTTCTGGGTTTTGAGTGTGGTTGTGGTTTCTGGGATTAAGAGAAAGGTGGGTGTAATGGGTAAAAAGGGTGACGGGTTTATTATTTAAAAAGGTGTAAAAATGTATTTTGTTTTGTTTTGAGTATTGTATTTATTTTTTCTTTTCTTGTGAAAACTAACTTTTTTTTTTTAAATACAAATGAGTTTTACAAAAATGGGTTTAAAATGAAAACATGACTTTGGTTTAAAAAGTGTTTTGGGAGTTATCGGTATCGGGAAAATGGGAAAATTGGATTTTTGGGTTCGGGATGGGTTTTAGGTTGCTTTTCCCCCTGATCACTCTCAAAACGTGTCTCGGGCTTCTAAAATGTAGAAAACTGCTTCCCGGCTACGTCTTGACTGCACTTTTTCCAGTTTCAGCTTGCTTTATCTCGTTTTCGCTCTGTTTTCAATCATTTTGTACATGAAAGACATAAAACACACTCCAAGGATATTTTCTGTATTTTGAAGTATTTCTGAGTGTTTTTAGTCGTTTTTGTGGTCTTAGATGGGTAAAAACGATGAGTGAATAAGCACTCATCAGATGTACGCTCTTTTTTATGACTTATCATTATCATAAATCTTGATGGACTGATTAACAGCAGGAAAAAGTATAAATTAGGTCAAACATAATAAATCAGAGACTTAAGTAACAAAAGAACAAAATGAACGTACCATCACATTGTTCGAGATAGGTGGGTGACTTAATAAGCGGAGATAGAGCGATTTTAGCTTCGTTTTAAATCAAAGTAAAATAAAAAGAAGAAAGGACTCTTGGTTTGGAAAAAACTATGTGCTCCGTAATTTCAAGTAATTAAGAAAATAAGAATGTTTGGGATTGGTTAACTTACCTCTGCTAAAAACCTGAATACCCAAAAACAAACATGAGTCAGGAAATTTGAGAAACGTATGGCATTGCATCTTTTTCGATATAACACAAAGAGCTTTAGTAGGTGTGCCAAGAAGTTGTAAATACAAACATTATACATAACTAAGAAACTAATAAGCGGTTATATAACTTGTAATTCACATAATATGATAAAGTACTTGGCATTTCAACATGTACAATGATTCAGCAACGTCGGTCAGTCCACTGGTACATAAAATATGCTTTTACACTACTAATCACCATCTTATGCTTTGCACAACCTTATAACCTCACCTTTTTCAGTTACAAAAGAGCAAATAACTAACAATCTAAATTGACATTTTCAAAAGGGTATAACCTCTGTAAATGTCAATTTGCTATTTTGACAGTTTCAAAAGGGTATAAACTCTGTAAATTGACAATCACCAAAACCCCCCGCCACCTCCCAATACCGAAGTGAGTTGACCCATTTGTCTCCACTATTTTTTTACAAAACAACTTAAGGTTACTAAAACCTCAAACAAAATTCGAAACCGAACCTTCATAAAGAACAATCGATGAAAATGAAATAATCTTAAAAAAATTACTTGAACCTAAAGATCTTTTCTGTTGCTTCTAGTAAGTCGTTAATGAAGATCCGGTTCAAGTTCCGATTGATAAGCTTCTTGGTGTATGCGTGTGTGTTGAATGTTGTGGGATCTAAATATGAAATCGCATCATTATTCCGGGTCACAGATAACAAACTTCAATATCAACATGCAATAAGGACACAACTTACCGTTTTGTTAACCACAAAAATCGTAGATCCAGCAAAAGGCGGTGTAAATTTCTTCCAGTAACCATAATAATTGATTGAGAATCCTAGAAGCTAATAGCACCCAAAAAACATGGAGAGAATTTTAAGGCGATATATTGTGTAGAAAGAGATGAGAAAGAGATTAGTGGTGTGTTGGATATGTATTTAGCAACTTTTAATGAACTGGAAAGTTTGCCTAACAAATTTATTAATAAATATTAGGGAAAATCGTCTAAAAAGCATCTAACTTACCACTTTTTTTCTTTTGTAAGCATCAAATTTGTTAATTTTCTATTGTAGCATCCAACTTTCTTAATTTTCCTATTGTAGGCCCGTGGCGCAAAAAAGTGAGGTGACAATAGGAAAATTAAGGATGTTGGATGCCTACGAATATAAAGATTAAGGAAGTTGGATGCATACAATAGAATGGTTAAGAAAGTTGGATGCTACAAATAGGAAAATTAAGAAAGTTGAATGCTACAATAGTAAAAAAAAAATTGATGCCTACAAAAAGAAAAAGTGGCAAATTGAATGCTTTTTTAAATCATTTTTCCTACATATTACGGCCAATTTGCACGTATTTTAGTATATATAAAAATTCATCTTTGACCTTCATTATATATATATTAATGCGGGAATATGAAACGGCGACCATTTACGTCGTTTAGGGCTCCGCTGTTTTTTTTCAGTCCAATTGCCAGGCCCATCGACTTATGTCGGCTCTGTTTACATCGCTTCTCATATACGTGTTCTTCTGATTTCTACGTGGCGCTATTTCGTTTATCATCATCATCATTCTCGACGTTTGCCGTTTCTCATTTCGTCTTCGTCATCTGCTACCTTCGTTTTAGGTAATTGCTGCTTCAATTTTAGGTCTTTGTTCTTGCGTATGTGTGGTATGTGTTTATGTTACTTTTTGTGTTTTTTTTGCTTGCTTTGTTCCTGTGTGTTGTATGGTTGCTATAAGACTGTTAGGCAATCGGTGTAATTACTGTAGGCTGCGTTATAGGAGATGAGAACTAAAAGTAAGGGTGTCCGTAGGAATAGTTGTGGGTGTGGGTTTGAGGACGATGTACGTGTTGCTGCTGACCTTGGTGTCAGTCATGACGGCGCGTCTATCCATGCGTTAGACGATTTAGGTCTTGGTGTGGGTCTTTTGTCACAGTTAGATGATGTGTCCGACACGTGTTTCTGGAACATGGTTTCGACCTCTTTTGGATGCGGTGCGCGTTTGGTTCCTCATCACCTTTGTGTGGTATTGCTGATATGGGTGTTAGACCCACGGGGGGGATAACAATTAGGGAACCTGATTCTTATTGTGGTTCGCACCCATGGTTTCGACCGCTTCGGGCCATGGATTATCTTGGTAAGGGGAAGAGGAAGGTCGATGATATATTGCCGGTATCCTGTGATGGTAGGTTGCTTTTGTTTTCGGGTTTTAAATTTTTGGCGCGTATTTATCTTCGTTATATGTATTATCGATTTTTTTCCTCGACCGGATACGACGGTGATCGTGTTTCCGCACAATTGGTGGGCGGTCACGGTATCAACTATTTCGCCTTCTTCGTGTATGGGTACGTTTTGTGCTTTATATCATTTCTGCTTTAACACGTCATTGTTGTATCCTTTGTCGCATTCATTTGATTTTTTTTTATTATTCATGGCGGTCTTTGGGACGCCGAATTCTCGGTGCACATCCACCGATATGAATCTTTGGTAAGTTGTTGTATGTATATATTGAGTTTTCCTTTGCGGTTACGTGTCTTACAAGTATTATAAGATACCGAAAAGGTATAACCCGTATATAGGTTGTTTGGCATGAAAAGAACCTCGGTTTTAGCGATCTGTATCCCAAGGTTGAGTAAATATGTCTAATTGCGTCATTGCCTAATTGCGATTCTGTATCCCAAGGTTGAGTCTATTAATATAGTTTCGTTGTTAAGTATATTCTCGCATTTATCTTTCTTACATATCCTGTTGCTATCATTTTGTAGATGCAGATGCTCGCCGCTTTGCGGGCACGCCGCCAACGGTTGATTTTGCTTCGAACATGTAGCACCGCAGTACGTGGTATCCGGATTTGCGAATGTATGTGTCTCGGGTTTACGTCGTCCCTCGGATGTGGATCTTGGTATAGCCGGTATAGCCAAATAAATGCCTTCGTGTATGGACTCAACTTTAGTGTTTATGACATGTTGTAATGCTTAACTTGCGCTTTATGTACTCATACAGTGTTTCCGGTCGTTATCTTCCTTAACGTTGACAATCCAGGTTATTTACAAATGTGGCAAATATGGGCGATTTGCTTAACGTCGATCGCCCGGCCCGAAAAAGGTGGAACCGCACCTAAGCAAGTATCTTTCAATTGCAATTGTGTTGTTGCTTTTTGTTACTAACTTATATAGTCTACGCTTATAAATAAGCACGTCCCTGCTTTAACTTTTCGGCAATTTAACTAAATCAAGAAAGTGGGCCTTTTCTTATACATAAGCCACACAATAACGATGGTTACGTCACCAACCTACGCAAATTTTCAGCAAATAAGAACAAGTATTAAGGAAGCTAGAGAGCAAACAAAAGCGACCAAAGGATGTGCCGATCACGAATGAACATATATAATGAGCGTGCTAGTTTGAGCTTATCTATGAGCTTATTCAAGAAGCAAAAGCTAAAACCAGAAATGTGGTCTTAAAGACCACCTAGCCCATCGCAAATGGACCAAAATTCAGACCCTAAATACTTGTAATGAACAAAGGTAAAATGAAACTTGACTTATGATGAATGCGTGCACAAAACAAGTACATACAAGACTAGTAATCACTATAACAAACTTAACCCAACTGATCTACCTTATTCTTTCTACCTCTAAAGCAGCTTTTAAAAGCCTAAACCAAACACCCTTTAAAACGCAGTATAAGTGAAAATTAGCTAACCATCGAACCAACTTATACCAAAGGATCAAACCGAACTATCATGACCATATTACAACTATCTAAACAGTCTAATCACCAGTGATCACGGATACACAAACAACCATTATATGTAAATGACTTGAAATATGAAACGAGAAACTTTACTCACGAAGTTCCAAATTATGCAGCTCAAACAAACCCATTACTACACTAACCTAACTAAATCTAACCTAAGTAAACTCGCGTTCGATTCATCACCCTTCCAATTTGAGCCTTCGTTGACTTTTGTCGACCAAGACCGATTACGAGCTATGGAAAGCTTGAATAAGCGAATGATCACTTTGAGCTAAGTAATAAGTTATTGGAAACTTGTACATGGAATTGAAACTAATGATTTCAACAAAGGACAAAAAATATGAAACCGAACATGAACTTGAATTAAAACTTAAACAGAGTCAGCAAATCACTGAATGACTTTGTGAGAGGCTAGTTTTGCGAGCCAAAGTTGAAAAAGAAATGGCCACCGTTGCTTATGGTTCTTTGTATCAGTTTTATTGTTTCTCAGTTCTGGATTAACTGTTTTGTAATTTTCGGGTATAATATGATCTTTTGTAACATGGAAGATGAGGATTTCAAAGGGCTTTGTTTCTGAATTTGAATCGAAAGTCGACAAGGGGATGGCATCGGTTCAAGGTATTTTTTGGTTTGGTTTTCTACTATATGAAGTTTTGGAATTAGGCTTATGTTTATCGGATATGATTTTTTATGCTTATGTCTCTTTTCTAATTGGCTGGACAAAGTAGGTGGAATTAGTGCTGGCGTGGTTTTTGATACAAGTATTAACGGACTAAGCATTGTAGTAAGTTTGTTTTCGTAACAGATTATTTTACTTATATCTTTGCTTCAGAAACTAGCAACTGAATAAGACCCAGGTTAAATTTTTCTTCCTTTTCTATAAAGCTTCAAGATTGTTAAACATCAAAATTCATTGTTCAAGATACATGCTTTTACAAATGGGGTGTTTCGTTTGGGTTATTTTTGGGACGTTATGGGCTTCTAGAAAACCTAATAAGGTCATTGTTTCAGGTATTTAGTTGTTGCCTTCGGAAAACGAGTTCGGAAAATGATGATGATGGTTTGGTTGTTGAGGCGAACGAATCCGAAAAGTAGCTTTCCTGCAGCAATACGGGCAGCAGAAGTTCATGCTACAGTGCGCATGCATACTTCACCTGATGCCGTTTTAAAGGTATAATTAATATGCAGAACCAACTTCATTTGATCTTTCGATATTTATAGCCATTTAAACGATGTGCACCATTCATATTATAGGAGCAAATATTCATATTTAAAAAGCTGAACATGGTGAATGCGAGGCATTGGTTGTCGAGTTCGTGGCATTGCATGGTCTGGTACCTCACGATCCTGTATCTAATGCCTGATAAAGAACTCGAAAAAGGTTTACAAACTTAAATATTCTTCAATTTTTTGCTATTTTTTAGAAGCAAAAATGAAAAGTATTCTACCTTTGCTGCAAATGTAAACATATAATTGACTTTAGAGTCAAAGAAGCAATTTTACCGTTCAAAGTTTGTGACTAAACAATCAGTTTATATGTGAACAAATATGATCCTCTTAACATGTTAGAAGGAAAATAGTATATTGTTAACCTTGCTGTTTTACTAAAGTCAGGTCATAGGAGGTGTTTGTGTAACCTGGTATGAGCTTTTTTATAGGTAAACTAAATAGCTAATAATTCAATAGCATGTATTCATATCATATTTCTTAGGGGGTGTTTGGGTTAAGCTATTGGAGCTATATAAGCTGTTATGAGCTTATAACAATTTATTTGTGCCAAATAGGATGTTTTATAGGAATCTTGATAATAAGGACATGCTCTTTCACGAGTAAACTAAATAGCTAATAACTTAATATCATGTATTCGAAACATATTGACCTCACTACTCATAGATACTAGGTGACCTGAATTACCATTGAAAAAAGTGCGGTATCGGGTTTCACTTTTGTTACTAAATGATGGAATCGTTAGAATGTCATTGCAACTTTGGGTAAATTTACGACATACAGATAACGTGTTGTGACATCACTTTAAATGGCATATGAAATGTACTAATAGTAACATACTATATACATAGGATCGAGAGTTAAGCATATGTTGTTTCAAAATCTGAATGATGGCTCCTTACTTGCTTAGGTATGAGCAGATGGTTACGTAAATAAGCAATTCTAAGCGCCCTCTTAACCCATTACAATATTTAATCACGATTCATTTCAATGCTAGGTAAACAAAGAAGCTTTTTTTGGCCGGTTTTGAATGTATGCTTTTTTTGTATTTCCAGTGTCTGACATTGATATCTGATTCCAAACCTCATATATGACACCGATATTTTAAGATAAACTGTTGGCACAAATCCTTTTTATGAGGCCTATAGTTCAACAATAAATTATAATCATTAATAGTCGAAAGGAATGGTTTTTGCTAAACTCTTTGCATAAATCATCTATGAGAAAAGTAGTTTTCAGTGTACTTTTAGCTTTTTAGAAAAAAAAAATCATGAATAGTTTCTAACATGGATAATTATATAAATTATTTGTATTATTAACTATGTAAAATGAAAATCAGTCTGCTTTCTCTGAGGTCAATACATCGACAACTTTCCCTACAATTTAACGCTGAGCATGTATATCGATAAATATAAAACGCCACAAGCAACACTACGCAGATCGTAGAAGAATCGTTGTTGTATTTAATATGAGGATATATATGGACAAGCCCAAACCATACGACAAAAGAGCAGAAGGCCCGAATCTTACAATCATAATCAAGTTTCATCGACCCAATGTGTTTAAAACCGGCCCTTTTCAAAGGAGATAACCCACAAAGGTTTTAAATCAATCATGACCATCTCGTTTTTTTGAAATGAAACAAGTATACACCCATCGTGACAACTGACAACTTAACAAGTCACAGCAAAGAAGTTACCACAAGCTGCCACGTTTAGTAAACTATCTACCATCTCATTACACGATAGCACGACATAGCAAAGTGTGTCGACAATAAAACTATAAAACCGACATCAAACTAACATACACAAACAAACAAAAACAAAACTCAAGCTTAGATTTAGCAAAAAGGTAAACAAAAATGGTCACCGGACAACAAGAGGATATGAAAGTGAAGTGGATGGGGCGACGTAATATGCCGATGAGCCCTGCCACCATGGTAGTTCTTGGTATCGTCACTGCGGGTTCTATTGGTTACTTCTTTTATCGAAATAAAAAAGGCGAAACTATTGATGGAAATCGCAGGTATCCCGAAAACGTTCCTCCACCGTTGGCTCGAAATTCGTAGGCACGACCTTATAATTTATAAAGTTTCAAACGTTTTGTATAGAGTTTCTTCTGCTAGTGTTTTATGTATGCGTGTTTTGTAAATGATACAAATAAAATGTAAAAGTACGCTCGAAAACTAGGGTTATAATATATGAAGTTGTTACGTTTGACCAGTGGCCTGTGTATATCTATTGTATTGTGTTTTTCTATTCGATATCTATGCAACGGTACATCTTATAAATATTTAGGTAGTCGTTGGAGTTCAGATAAATATCTCGAATGTTAAATAGCAAGCAAAAGAAATATTTCGTGTTGTTACATATGACATACATTTCTTGTGAAAATCCTGGCATACCTTCGAGTGTACACACAATATTTAATTCTGGACTAAGCAATCAGATGGATCTTCCTAGGCCCTAGCAGATTTACATTTTGGCTTGTTGGTACACATCTAAAATGAGTTGCACACATGACGTCCAATGTCAAAAGTTGAGTACAGCCTAAATTTTTGTAAATTTTCTAAATCGGAAGTAATATGCAGCAAGATGTATTGGTTGTATTATTCTGCTTTCTTAGCGATGACCCACCAGCCTTGCATCTTCCAGCTAGTCAGTTTTCAAACTGTGCGGCCTGCCTAACGCCCTAACCGCACAATGCCCAAAATTTGTAGAGGGCCTCAAAATTTGATTAAAGCCCAAAATTTATATGAATAAAGAGTAGTACTCCGTAATTAAGTTGTAAAGCCCGCCCAATAAGATCTACGCAGACGACTATTCCAGCAGTTATAAGTGCGAAGTGATGATTGATTTTTCATTTGCCTTCATTTCTTTGATCTATACCCTACTTTTATGAAAAGAGTATTAGTCAAGCGCTAGCGTCCTCTCTTTAAAGAGGTGCAAGCACTTTACTCGCTGGGGATGGATTTTAGGTATTATATTTTCAAACACAGTACATGAAACCCTTTTAATAAGATTCTAATACATCGTTTTAAGACCGACATGTTTAATACTAATGCATAATACATTTAAGACAAAATTACGGTTGGTCGCATGGTTTCTTCGTATTGCAGATTTGGTCGCAAGTCGTTTTAATTCCCCAAATATCTATTTTGAAGCGTTGCACTCTTTTAGACCCTAATTTGGATGGCCGTTAGTGCGATCCGTTAAGTGTTTTGTTTGTTAGTCATTCGTTAATAAATTTTGCATCGTTAGTCATTATTTTTTAAAATATAGTTTTCACGTTAGTCCCTCCGTTAATAATAGTTATCGCCCGACCAGACGTTTTGTCCGCTTTCGTTCGTTTTTATCCGTTTCCCCTTTTTTACGCCGTCCGTTTCTTTCGTTTTTATAGTTTTGTCCGTTTTCTTACGCTTTCATCCGTTTTGTCCGTTTTTCTAACATTTTTCTTAAATTTATTTCCATTTTTCTTACGTTTTGTCTGTTTTCTTTCGTTTTTGCCCGTTTTCATCCGTTTTTGTCCATTGTTCTTACGTTTTGTCCGTTTTTCGTACGTTTTTATCGGTTTTCATCCGTTTTTGTCCGTTTTCTTACATTTTATCCGTTTTTATTTCGTTTTGTACTATTTCAACATATTGAAACTTTTTCAAAAAGAAAAAATTTCCATAAAAAATTGAAAAATTATTTCGAAAAAAATTGAAAAAAATAAAAATTTCAATATTCAAAAAAATTTGAATAAAAATTTCAAAAAAATTTCAATATTCAAAAAATTTGAATAAAAATTTCAAATTTAAAAAAAAAAATTCAAATTTTTTATTTTTTTCAATTTTTTTTCGAAATATTTTTTCTAATTTTTTACAATATGTCCAAATTTGAAAATATTTGAAAAAAAGTTTTGAAACAAAAAGTATTTCGACATATTGAAAATTTTGAAAAAAAAATTTTCAAAATTTTTTTTAAGATTTAAAAAAAAAAAATTATTTGAAAAATATTTTTTTTATTCAAAATTTTTTTTTGAAATTTTTTATTCAATTTTTTTTGAAATTTAAATTTTTTTATTTTTTTTCAAACTTTTTTTTTCGGAAAATTTTTTTTCCAATTTTTTTTTTTTTTTGAAATTTTTTTTCTTTTTGGAAAAATTTTCAATATGTTGAAATAGTACAAAAACGAAACAAAAACGGATGAAAACCGATAAAAACGTACGAAAAACGGACAAAACGTAAGAACGGATGAAAACGGGCAAAAACGAAAGAAAACAGACAAAACGTAAGAAAAACGGATAAAAGTCTAAGAAAAAAGTTAGAAAACTGACAAAATGAATGAAACCGATAAAGCGTAAGAAAACGGATAAAGCGTAAGAAAACGGACAAAACTATAAAAACGAAAGCGGACGAAAACGAAAAACTGGGAAACAGATAAAACGAAGAAAGCGGACAAAAACGTAAAAATCGGCGATAACTATTATTAACGGAGGGACTAGCGCGAAAACTATATTTTAAAAATAAGGACTAAGCGTGCAAAATTTATTAACGAAGGACTAACAAACAAAATACTTAACGGATCGCACTAACGGCCATCCAAAATAGGGACTAAAAGTGTGCAACGCTTCAAAATAGGTATCGTGGGTAATTAAAATGACTTAGGGACCAAACTGTAATACGAAAGAAACCATGCGAACCAACATGTAATTTTGTCTACATTTAATAAGAAGATCTACAACGATGAGTTTTTAAGACTTGACGATTTAACGATATGACATTTAATAGACAAAGCTTTGATGAAAGACTTGATGTATACCAAGTTTTGAAGAAAAGCTTTTCAAAAAGCTTTTATTGCAATGCAAAAAAACCCCTTCAAAAGACTTCTTAGAATAGTAAAAAGATTTTAACGACTTGATCCATTGCGGATGCTCTAACTAAAGCTTGGGAGAAAGACTTGAGGTTTACCAAGTTTTTGTGAAAAAAGCGTTTTAAAAAGCTTTTGATGCAACGCAAGAAAAACTCTTTTAAAAAGCTTTTTAAAATAATAAAAAGCTTTTAACAACTTGAGGCATTGCTCATGTTTAAGAGCATCCGCAATAGGTCAAGTAGTTGAAAGTTTTTCACTATTTTAAAAAGTCTTTTAAAATGATTTTTTGCATTGCAATCAAAGCTTTTTACAAAGCTTTCTACAAAGATTTAGTAAAGCTCAAGTTTTTCCTCCAAGCTTGGTCATTAAATGCATCAAGTCTTAAAGACTTAATGCATTGTAAATGCTTTAGGCACAAACACGCATATAGATGACTTGTTAAGACAAGTGCGAAAAGAAAAATAATCAGATAACTTGTTAAATTTAACATCCTCAAAGGCCTCATTTATGATCATAACACATGGTCTTCAAAATCCAAAAGACGACTCTGCAGTTGGTGCTACAAATTAACTTTACATTCAATGTGACTATGATATGGCCATAGTGAAAACCCCCCTCTAGTAAGGTATTCGTCATTTTGGTGTATTTTGCTCATGTAAAATTATCACTTTTACCTTTTTATTTTGTAACCACTTTATTGACAAAGACGGGTAAAATGATTATTTTACATGAGCAAAGTACACCAAAGTAACGAAATTCAAAAGTAAGAGGTTTAACGTAAAAAAAATTTATTCGCTACATCAAATTGGAAAAAGTCTCAAGTTAGATACATTTACAAATGATTACCCCTGACTAGAAAATGTTAAACTTGTAACTATTTTTTTGATGAAGATATTCGACAGTAAGCGGTAGCATGTCTTCAAACAACATCAACAACAAAAGAAAACGAAAGAAGCAGCAGGAGCAAAGCTGATTTCTATTTTTTCTTTTGCGGCAGTTGGGTTCAAGTGGCGTGTTTCACTACGCAAATTTATATCTAGGGGTAGTAGCGGAGGTTTAGAGATGGTAAATTGGAAGATTTAACGGGGTAGTTTAGAGGTAGTGGGATTCGAATAGGTTTTTCTTGAGACCTACTCTAAGATTATGTTAAATAGTAAAAACTCCGTAAGATAGTATGTCTTAATAATAAAGTATTTAGATTACAAATGTAACCATCCGCATTTTTAGTTTACTTTTTTTTATTTTATTCAATTTATTATTCATTTACTTTCACTATTCATCCGTAAAATTTTAATCCACATTCTCGTAAGATAAATTATTTTAGTAATCACCGAGAGTTCGACAATCATTAGATCATTTTCGCAAAAGTTATTAAGAAAACATCGTTTTAAAGTTTCGTTTTGACGGTCCACCGCTTAAACATCACGCGATAACTAAAATCAACTCGACAATTTTTCTCGCATCGATAAATTTTAGATCACTCATGATTAATTTGAGAATTTTAAGATTTATTATTTTATGTTACCAAATAAGACGTACAGAACAAAACTAAACTTACGTTTTAAACAATTCTACTTACATCTAGACTTAACGATTCTCAGACTGTGTTTCTAATATGTTTTGAAACTTTTACATTTTTGGAAAAGTCAAACATATTTCCTCCTCCTTTGACCATAAAGGAATTAACCTTATCGTTCTACATTTTGCATAAATCGCAGAACTTTTAAACTTCACAAATAATCATTAAGTTATCCCGCGTATGAAGAAAACCACATTTTAACATCTCATATCACTTTTAGACTAAATTTAGTCTACTCTAAGGGGCGTTTGGTTGGGGTAATTTGAAATTCCGAAATTTAAATTTAGAAAATTTAAATTTTGAGAATTTAAAATTCTAATTTAAAATACCTTCGCATGTTTGGTTGATGAAATTTATAAATATTATTTTTTTTTTTTTTTTTAATAAAATTTCATAAATATTCTATTTAAAAGTTTATAAAAAATTTATAAAAATTTATACAAAAGTTTATAAAATTTTATAAAAAGTTTATAAATAATTTATGAAAAAGTTTATAAAAAATTTGTTAAAAGTTTATAAAAATTTATAAGAAATTTATAAAAAATTATAAAAAGTTTATAAAATTTTATAAAAGTTTATAAAAAGTTTATAAAAAAGTTTATAAAAATTTATAAGAAATTTATAAAAAATTATAAAAAAAGTTTATAAAAATTTATAAAAGTTTATAAAAAGTATATAAAAAGTTTATAAAAATTTATAAAAAATTTTAAAAAAGTTTATAAAAATTTATAAAAAGTTTTTAAAAATCTATAAAAAGATTATAAAAATTTATAAAAAAGTTTATAAAAAATTCATAAATATTCTATTTAAAAGTTTATAGAAAACAATAAGAAAAAAGTTTATAAATTTTTTTCAAGTAAATTAAAATTTCACTTTTGGGATTTTAATTTTCCATTTCGCGATTCGGCGAATTGTAAATACTTCAAATGCCCCATTTGAGTTACCAAACAGACATTTGAAGGAATTAAAATGCAAACGCTCCAATATCCTCCAATTGCCCCAACCTACTCTAAGTAAATTCACGGTCGTTTCTCGAAATTTCGTTCTTTTCCGATAAACTGCGAATTCGCGCTTTTGACCAGATTTCGACTTTAGCGGCGTTTTGCACCCAATGAGACTTATCACTCATTTGATATTTTTAGATGGAGTATAATGATGAGTCTCATCATTCATTCTGTAAGTTTCGTATTTTACGATACCGATTTTACATTTTATGGCTTAACAACTTACGGTTGGCATTTAACGGAACCAAAACTCACTCCGTAACCAAGATAAGATCAAGACTTATCATCTAAGCCTTGTCACCATTGTGACAGCCCCTGGGGAGTCATCATGTTGGTGGCAAAATCTAACCATGGTTCCTTTAGATCATTACAAGTGTCCTAACCTAACCATGGTTAATATTTAACCCAATATATGGTTAATCAAACTTACCCTCCTATAAATAGGAAGTAAAATACATCCTAAACATCTTCACAAACTGTTCTTGGTCGTTCATATCACAAATCCTTCACATCTTCCATCATTTGATCTATAAACCCAAGTTTATGCAAGGAAGTTCCAAAGATCAAGATACTACATCAAATCTCTAGCAAGTTTAAGTGATCTTCTTGAGTTTAGATCCACTCAAGTCACTTAGTACTTCATCACCAACTCTTCAAGTTTTCAAGGGTGCCAAGGTGTGGAAAGCTAGCTCAATCCAAGTCTTCGCGATCATCAAAGTCCTATCCTTACTAAGTTACTCATTTCTTATTGAAAGCCAAAGGTTGTAAGCAACTTATCACCACCATCATCTCATCTTTATTATTCATAATCTTAACTATTTCATGCTATATATAGTTACTATGTTGATTCATGATGTACATATACTCAATCACTTGTTTTAATTCACATATTGTCATAAAAGTAACTAACTAGTAAACTAGTCATATTCTACACATGTGAGACCATTAAAATCAGTAACATATGGACTTTCTAACTTACATAATATGGTAGAAAAGATAAAAAGGTAAACATAGCAATTTGAATCACCAAAGCATAAACGAGTCAAAAGTTATAGCCAAAAGAAGTTAGCAAAACCAAAACGCCGAACCGCCAATAACTTCTTTTTTGAGTTCGCCGCTTTAAAATGGTACTACGGTCCGAATCATCAAAAGTTAAAACACGAAGTTGTCCGAACGACGTTTTCCTTCCATTGCAAAGAAGCTCGGACCTTGAAAACGCATAAATAGGCCAAATATCTTTCAAAAGTAAACTGTTGTAAATATAGTCTCATAACTATACTTTTGTCACAACTAAAAGCAAACCAAGAGGCCTAATGGCCATAAGCCAAGACCACGGCTACGGCTAAGGCCAAAGCTAAGTCTCAAGACCATGGTAGTCAAGACCAAAGTCACGGCAAGGCCATGGCTAAAGCCTCAAGGCTTGTTTACCCAAGACCGTTAACTAAGGTAATCATATTTATGAAAATGACGAGAACTTGTAAAAACTAGATACTTATTAAAAACATGATAAACTTTATGTTATAACAATCTTCACTCAAAACATATGTTGTATCTAATAAGTGCTACAAAACTAGGGAGCTTCATGTGAGGGGTTTCATTTGGGTAAAACGTATCGACGAGTTGCTTGATTTACGATTTAAAGTGTCCTAGCTCCTCGAATGTTTACTACATGACCTCTGAATTATGATGGCTCGAACGGTAGTACGATATATATAAACTAAATACGTTTTCACAACTAGACCATTTCTATAAATGACATACACAAATACCATGTACTACATCATGATCAACATAGAGACGTATATAGGATGGTTTATGTTTTCCTAAACATTATTCCAAACCTAAGTCGCAACATTCTATTTTAGGTTGCTCGTAGAAGTTCTCACGGCATATCCATCATTCTCATTATACATTTGATATCATTTACTCTGAGGTGAGTTCATAGCCCCACTTTCTATTACTTAATTGTTTTACAAACCCTTGGGGGGAATACATGCTTCATTTTAAACCGAACACATTGCTTTCAAACTATATGCTTATCTGAATGTGTTATGTGCACTAAGTACCACTATTGCCAAACTTAAGTCCCTATTATCATGAACCATTAATCACTTGTGGGTGAGAGCGAATAATGTGGATAGATCTATCGGGATTGACGAATCCCGTTTGTTTGACCAAGTCCGGTAAACAAACGCACTCTATTTGAAGAACCCATGGTTAAATTGCCAAATTCCTTTTTGGGCCAACTGTTACTATTATATCAATTTCTATTGACAAGTCGTTAACGTTTTCGGTATCATGAGCTTAGTGCAATAATATCTCTTTGGTTTTCAAATCATTGGTGTGAATTTATAACTCACACTACAAACATTATGTGTTCAACTGATTTCCTAAACTCTATGAATTTCACTCAACATTTGTGTTGACAGTTTTAACATGTATTTCAGTCCATAATGTCAAGTCGGCACGGAAGAGCAAGGACTAGATCAAGAAGGCTATAAATTTTATTATCATTCAAAACCCATTTAATGTATTTTGTAAACTTGGAACCATTTTGGACCTCATTTTGTAAACTCGATATTTATATAAATCGAATGATAAATCTTTTGAAACGACTCCATTAGAGTTCGTTTTATTATTATACTATTGTGCCATGTAATGTGCTGGTTTGAATTCATTGCGTCACAAAATTGGGGGTGTTACAACAAACCTCATAAACATTGAGAGAACTAAGCTTACATAGAGATTAGGTGTTAGATTATAAACCTCGTAAACTTTAATAGGCCCAAGAATGGTAGAACCTGGTAACCGGGTTGTACACCCACTTTATCAGACGTACACCTGGTTTATCAGGTTCTACCACTCTGGGGTCTATTAAAATCTACGAAAAAATCTAAGCGTGACCGGTTTCCTTTAACGTTGGAAGATTGTGAATTGTAATTGTTAATACATATAATCGCATAAAAACATTATTTCTAGTTAACGATTTCTCTACGTTTTGTTAATGACAAATATATAAACGTACTACGTAAAAGTTTACATAAACATGTTTCAAACATAACGCATCAAAACACTTGCATCAGTTTATAAACTAAGCTATGAATTTTAAACTACGAATATGAATTTTAAAATCAATGATGTTTTTATCATATACATATTGCATCACAACACTTGCATCATTTTATACACTCGTGCATCATTTTATAAACTAGCTTAATAATCAATGATGTTTTTATATGATTCTTATTTACTTCCAATTTAAATAAATTTTTTATAAAATGTGTTTTGCAACTAGCTAGAATCTTCTAGTCATTCAAAGTCATTCAAACCCCATCCATCACTGAAATTAAGATTTGTCACTTTTGAATAATCCAAAACAAAAAAGGAAAGCATAATATGTGTTCTTAAATAAAACTAGTTATTAACAATTTTTAGCCTTTCACTGTTCATCATTTAGGAAAGCAATCAAACATGATTTCCTCGAACTCTTTCCTAAGCAATCAAACAAAAGTATGTTATTTGCAAAACAAAAGTTGATACACATTTCAAAAGGACTGTGTGTCGAGATTTGCAAACCTACGGATCCTGCAAGGATACGTGGATCCGTGTGGGTCTGGGAAAGATCATTCTTTGCCTATTTAAACAAGCTATTTTGCTACAATTTTACTTACGCCTTGCAAACACATCTCAAACATTACTAAAAGCTTTCATTCATAATAATCTTTTATCATTATCTTGTTTTAATTCATTCAAAGTGGTCACTTCTAGCAAGAGAAGACCGCAAGAAAAGTTAGTCTTCCTGTGGAGGTGACGGGAGGCCTCGACAGTAAAGGTGGCGCGTGAGAAGGTGAAGTGAGGGTCAGCCATCACCCATCATTGCGTTCAGTCTTACCTAAACATGTGAAGTTGAAATAAAAGTGTGAAAAGGAAGAGACCTTGTTTTCACACTATTTTGCTAAAGCATGTGAAAGCAGAGTTGACTGAATGCTCAAAACAACACCTACTTCCCTTGCCATAAAAGTGATGCCTTTAATCATGCTTTGACATCTTTTTCAAACAAATTAAGTTTAATACGGGCTATCTAACAAGGTTTGATGTTTATCTTTAGTTTAAGTTACAAGCCGTTGCAAGTATTGTTTGTTTGTTCATGACTGCGGTAACGTTGCGTTACAAACTCGTGAAAGCTTTTGGGTTGTTAACTTGCAACTCGTCAAATATTACTCCATGAATTAACACTTGTGTTTGAGTCAATTTATCCAGGTTCAAGTCTTATCTTTGAAATTTACTTCATATAAGTACCCATCTCTGCAAACCCCACAAGACACCGAGCTTTGTGGAATAAGAATGCTTGAGTCCTTTCGTCACTCCAGTTAGGCCCACTAAGTAGGAGAGTTCTTTGGGTGATTATTCTGTGGGGTGAACAATGGTTGGTCTAAAAGAGCGGCGCCGTCAGTCTTCCGCCAATCTACACCTTTTGTGGAATTGGTGTTTAGATCAAATAAATATGTCAGTAAAACTGTTATGTCATTGGCAAACTGTGCGAGGACTTTTGTACAAAAATGTAACTAAGGATAACACAGTCCTCAGTGTGTAACAAACTAATTGTTTTACTCATGAGATTTTTTTTGGGCATCACAAAATATAGTGTAGACTGTAGACCAAAATTGTTCTTCTCATATATTTATCTTTCCCAGAATAGAAAGCCTTAAATCATAGCAACATGCAACTTTTACGGATATACATCACAACACTGTCACTCTGATCTTAACCACTCCATCTCCGAGAAAGTACTAACTAAGCTAAACTACAAAGTGAGTCAATGCCGTTGTAGGCTTATTTTCTTTTTCTTCTATCTATTTTCATAGCCGGAGATGTTTAAAACTCATCAGAATTGACACTCTCAGGAGACTCGAGAGGGAAACAAGTGTCATCAGCGCCGTTGGACCATAGAAAATGTGCATAGGATGCAGCATAAAAGAGTTAGTAGGATCAGCAGAAATGGCTTCTAAAAGGTCTCTTCAGCAGCCCATAAGTCATTTTAGCGTGCCATAAAAACTTGCATATTTACTTAGTGTTTCGGCGTCCTTCGGCTCAATTTCAGAAGCCTTCTTGAAGTATACTTCTGCCCTGTTTTTCCGGAAAAAACAAACACGGAAATATCAGAATCTGACAAATTTGATGACTTTTATGCCATAAAAAGAAACTATTTCACACACCACCCGTTTATTCAATCTTATCAATCCACAAAATGATTGAATACGACGTTAAAGGTTATCGAAAATTAGTCAAATTTGATATAAATGATGTAATGAAATTTGTAAATGTTGTGAACATGATCACTTAAAGTCAATAAAGTTTGGGCAAATTACATGGTCACCAAAGCCTTAGAAACTATGGCAAATTACATGGTCACCAAAGCCTTAGAAACTACTCCACAAAAACATTTCTCAATGCTCAACTCGATAAAACTCAACACAAGGTAAGATGAACAAAATTGGTTGTTAGTATTGATTCTTACTTAAGTAGAGCATTATCTTAACTTAGATACAACCAATTCGATCCATTTTCCTATATGTGAACATTTTTGTAAGATGGTTAACCTTTTTTTTTTTTTTTTTTTCCAATTTCAGAAGTATAAAACAGGCTATTAAACTTTATAAGAATTTGAAACAAGTCACATGACTATAAAAAGATTGTCACTAGACTAGTGAATCCGCATTATTTGCAGCAAATCCAGCTCAAAAGGGCACTTAGAAAAGGATAACTGACTATAATGCCCTTAAACTCAATCAAAAACTTCTTAATTTCCAAATGAAAACTGATCTAGTTTGCAAAGTCATTATAATCTAGTTTGTAAAGTCGTTATCAGATTCTAAGAAAAACTAATCAGTTTGAAACCATCTTATCAAATAACTAATAATCTAATTAGTCCAAAGTGCCTAATCTATCTCAAAACGTAATGCCAAAGTGCCAAACACTCTCATTAATAAATAACACTGACTTAAGGCATGATGAACAACTGAACATGGTTATATTTTCCCAAAATTGATAGAGTATGAGATTAGGAATTGTACCTTTTGTGATCATGGGCAAGAGGTAAAGGAACTGAGCATAATTAGCCAAAAGAAGCGGATTATCAGGCTCTGCCAATAACGCCTCTGATAAACAAGCTCCGTTTTCAAGTAATCCTCAGTATCCACTTCTTCTTCCATTTTTACCGTCACTGGCGAAACAAACTGTCCCATTGTTTCATGGTCAAGACCACCATCCGCCATAACTCCTCGCATCTCATCAGCTTCAGCCAACATCGACTTCCATAAACCCCATTCCTCATCCTGACCCGAAATGGACTCATCACCAATTCTACTTGGAACAATCGTTTGATGCTCAATAGACTCATCAAACTTCCCATCCCCATCTGTCCCACTCACGAGGGGGCGAGATTTCCCACCGCCTCCATTAATTCCATCTGTATTAACAAAAAACATCTTGACTACTGAAGAGTCAAAATCGCTATTTGTTTGATCCTCCTCGGTCATAGAAATAGATTCCACTGCCGAGGTAGGCATTGGGGTTGCTATGGTCACATGATTTGCAATCGAGTAAACACTATAATTCGCTAAAAGGATCATCACATATACCATTAGTGTAGGCGTGTGCGAAAAAACTTGTTGGAACAACCAAACAAATGATGCATTCATTTCCTTTTGAACTCTTACCAATATCGATTGCAAGTCTTCCAAATATAAAATTTCTCGCATTTGTAGAGTGTAACTTTGAAGCTCACGAATTATAAACACCATTGACGAAAATGCTTTTTCATTGAACAATAAGCGGATTCACTTGCTTCCATTATCCCTCTTCCAATCTTTTCTTCTTTGTATAATTCGCAATGAAAATGGTAATTCCACTTTATTCGCCTTTCTTTCTATACTTCCCAAAATCATATCCATATCCTCATATCCAGACCAATTCGCTGGATAACCAGCGAACTGGTCTAGATTTCGTGATTCTGATTCCAGAATCACATCTCCAGACCAATTCGCTGACAAGCTAGCGAATTGGTCTGTATTCTTTAATTCTGACGACGAAGCCCTTTCGTTGTCAGACAAATACGAATCAAAATTTGCACTTACGATTCGTCTAATAGGCCTTTTCGGTCTCGATAAATTTAAGGTTTCACACGAACGAGATCGACTAAGACTCTTTCAAACATTGGTGCCCGGTGGCAAATCAATGTAAGGTCATTAAAGCTACCTCGTTTTGGTAAAGATGTCGAAATTGTGGAAGCTAAGGTTTGTGGTGATGAATTTAAAATACAAGATTGTGACCAATTCAAACACCCCTTCACTACCATTTCTGATACACCTACAACAAAATATCACAAAAGAAATAAATACAACATAACATCATTCATATTCATAATATCATTAAACAATGCAAAATGACATAAACAAATTTTAATACTGTAAAACAAAATGTACTAACCTTTGACAAACTGTTTAAACGTGGGTCAAGTTAAGAAAATGGAGATTGTGGGGTGACATATATATACACCCACCAATATTGAATATTCATCACATGGGAAAAAGGTTAAAAATATCTTTGCAAGTGTTAAATCGAACAAGCAATGAGATTCACATTTTTTTTGTACTTTTTTTCTAAGAGCCGTATGTGCGTGGAAAGTGAGGGACCGTGTGTGGTAAAAGGATGTGACAGGTGTCGTTTTGTGTTGGGAGTCGGACCTCTGCGGTTTTGTCTAGCTGTTAGATTTGTTGCAATTTAGTACCTAAACGTTTAGTGTTTATTAAAAGGCCACTTGTATCTTTACAAGTCAAGTATAATTTACAAGTCTTCCAAAATTTAAAGCATCCACAATATGAATATGATGAGGTGAACGGGGCTAGAGGTGAAAAAAAATCAAAAACTGATCCGATCCAAAAAAAAAATTAAAAGCGGTTTCTTTAAAAGCTTAACAAAAACCGGTTTCTTTTGAACCAACCGCCAATTTGAGAACATGTTTAAACCTTTTCTTTGTCATTGGTTTTGAGTTAAATCGGTTTTAGATCATGAATCCGTCTTTTCTCTTCCAAAGCAGGTTTTAAACCAAACCGATTTTGACTTGGTGACTCGAGCGAAACCGATTTTGAAACCGATTCTGGGTTTGTGCTCCTCTAAGCGGGCAAATAGAGAAAATATGACAAGACTTGTGTTTTATAACATTGTGATAATTTCATGTCATTCAAAGTTTAACAAGAGTTTCATTATGCTAGAACCATAATAAACCATAAACACGTGCGTCTAATTCTACTTATATTTTTTTAAATTAAAAAAGTATCTTTATATTTCTGATAAGAAAACGTTGTAAACAACTCAAACTTTAGCTACAATAACAATTACAATCTGATTCACTACACTATCACGTGAGGTGTGATTTTCTTTCCCTATTGTTTAGTTTTGTAATTGCATGTCTTGATTGTGTTATATGCTTAAAATCACCGATCGCGTGCAAGGCACGCGCTCTTCCTTTAAAACAACCGTTCATTACTTTTCCTCCAAAGGATCAAACTTGCTTCTCCTCCGCTAGTATCTTCTACATCTCTTTGTCATCAATGCCACATGTCATCTTTCTATTGGATCCAACCGTCATACTCTTCTTCGATTGGTTCACCACATCACAACTACCTTTCTCTTGTATCTACTCCTATAAATAGCTATGTTCATGTCATTTTACTTAGCTTGTATGAATTTCCTTCTTGTTTTCTCTAGTTTCTTGTAACAAACTCCAGCGAATAATAACAAATCCTTTCCACATATCACCCAATTTACATTCTGCGCTTGTAAATTCGGTGACTTGTGAGTGTTTGACTACCAATCCTTATGATTCTAGTTAAGCGCGTTACAATTGGCATCGAGCGGTCTTCACGGCCTCTAACTCCATTTTCCGATCAAATTCCGGTCAAATCTGACGTTTTCCGGTCAAATTTGACGTTTTCCGGCGAACTTCCGGCGATTATTGCTTATTCCGGTGACGTTTTGGTGTTTGAAGCTGTATAAGATGGTTAACACCAGGAATAATGTTACTGGGGGTCAAATTGATCCTAATATTCAAAATTGGGTGACTAATCATATAGATACTGTTGTTGCTGGAATAACTGAGCAATTAACTACTATGAATGGTACAATCCAACAGTTACTCACATCAAATCAGTATTTTACTACTAGATTGGCTCATGGTGAAGGCAATAACAGATATAGCGAGCTTGGTAAAATGGAATTTCCAAAGTTCTATGGAGATGATGTTAAGGATGGTTGTATAGAGTCAAGCAGTTTTCACTATTGACAATGTGGATGAAGCTGAGAAGGTTAAGATAGTTTCAATCCACATGTATGATAGAGCTCTGACTTGGCACTTGCAGTTTATGAGAACTCATGGTGAAAATGTTACTTGGCAAAATTATGAGGAGGCAGTTCTATTGAGGTTTGGGGATGCCAATGAAGATCCTATGGCTGAGCTTAAGAACTTGAGGTATAAGTCCACCATGAAGCAATACCAAAGTGACTTTGAAGCATTGTTGACCCAAGTGAATATTACTGAAGCTCAAGCCATTAGTATGTTCATTCTTGGATTACTGCCGAGATTGAAGTGAATGTAAGAATGTTTAAACCAAGGACACTTGCGGATGCATTCGGTTTGTCTAGTTTGCAAGCGCTTTAGTATTGACTAAGCAAAGGTATACTCCTATTTTACCTACTCCTAAGCCTATTGCTAGTACTTCTTATACTAATAGGAATGTCAATTATCCTGCAAAGAGTACTAGTACCTTAGCTTTACCTGCTCCTCCTACTCAAACTGTGGCTAAGTATAATAGTGAGGAAGGCATAAGGCCTAGGAGACAATTGAGTCAAGTTGAGTTGAATGACAAAAGGGCAAAAGGTTTATGTTTTTATTGTGATAAAAAATACATGCCTGGCCACAAGTGTGAGGGACAAGTGTTCACATTGGAGGTAAGAGGAGTAGATAATGTTGCAGAAGAGAGTTGTTTTGAAGAAGGAGAATGTAGTGGGGAAGAATATGTGTTGCCTGAAGAAACAACACAACCACACATTTCCTTGAATGCTTTATCTGGGGTACCCGCATTTAACACCATGCGAGTCAAAGGTCATGTGTTAAAGCAGTGCTCCACATTCTTATGGACTCGGGAGCACACATAACTTTTAGATCTTCATCTGACTAAGAAATTGGGGTGTACAATTTCAAAGACTTGTCACTCTTGGTTTACGTAGTGGAGGCTCTAAATTGGTTAGTCAATATATGATTAAGAACTTTCGATGGAAGATACAAGGGTTCTTTTCAAGCGATGTCATGTTGCTTCCTTTGGGAGGATGTGAACTTGTACTTGGCATTCGGTGGTTATCTACCTTGGGAACTATTATGTGGAATTTTCATGATCTTTACATGAAGTTTGTTCACCAAGGGCACAAAGTTGTGTTGAGGGGCACTCATCAATCTGAGATAGCTTGGTTGAGTGGCAAACAGATGAGTAAAGAGATGAGTTTCAGTGGTATTACTCAGTTTTCCTCTTTGTTTTGTATGGAACAAGCTGCTACATTGACATTGGTGCAGTGCAATGGTTCAACTACACCATTGAAATCTGATCAGTTACAACCATTACTGGAGGAGTTTGCAGATGTGTTTGCACTACCAACAGATTTGCCACCTTCTAGAAGTTTTGATCACAAGATTCCTTTGGTCTCCACAGATGTCAATGTCAATGTGAGACCTTACAGATATCCTCCTGCTCAAAAAGATACTATTGAGGTTATGGTGAAAGAATTGTTGGATTCTGGGGCAATCAGACCTAGCAATAGTCCTTTCTCTTCTCCAATAGTCATGGTTAAGAAGAAGGATGGGTCATGGAGGTTATGTATTGATTACTGAACGACTAAGCAGCAAGCAGTCAAAGACAAGTTTCCAATTCTGTGATAGAGGAATTAATTGATGAATGCGGGGAGCACAAGTATTTTCTAAGGCGGATCTCGGATCGGTATCATCAAATTAGAATGCAAGAGGAAGATGTTTACAAGGCGCTTTTAAGACTCATGAAGGCCACTATGAGTTTGTTGTGATGCCTTTTGGACTCACCAATGCTCCTTGACCTTCAAGCCTTAATGAACTCGGTGTTTAAACCATTCCCGAGGAAATTCACATTGGTGTTCTTTGATGATATCCTTGTTTCTGATCCTTCTATGCAATCACATGTGACTCATCTCGAATGGTCCTACAAACTATGCGAGATCACTCATTATATGCCAAGCAAAGCAAGTGTGTGTTTGAGTGCAGATCAAGTGGAATACTTGGGACATGTAATTTCATCACAAGGAGTGACTACGGATCCAAGCAAAGTGCGAGCTATGCAAGATTGGCCTATTCACATTAATTTGAAACAATTAAGAGGATTCTTGGGCCTCATTTGGTTATTCTGAAGATTTATTCAAGGTTATGCAAGCATTAGTCATCCACTTACTGTTCTATTAAAGAAGAATGCTTTCCATTGGAATGTTCATGCTCAAGCAGCTTTTGAGAAGTTGAAGGCAGCTATGATTCACTCACCTGTTCTGGCTTTGCCTAATTTTCAGGAAGAATTTGTTATTGAAACAGATGCTTCAGGAGTTGGCATTGGAGCAGTGTTGCAGCAAAATGATCATCCTATTGCCTATCTAAGTAAGACCTTAGCTCCAAGACATCAAGCTCTTTCTACTTATGAAAAAGAGTTACTTGCAGTGGTGTTAGCTTTACAAAAGTGGAGAGGCTATTTGCTTGATAGGCATTTCAAAATTAGGACTGATCATTTCAGCCTGAAGTATGTGTTGGATCAGAGGATTACTACACCCTTTCAATCCAAGTGGCTTCCTAAGTTGCTTGGTTTTGATTATGAGATAGAGTACAAAAGGGCAAGGAGAATTTAGCGGTGATGCTTTGTCTAGAGTTGAAAGACAAGCGACTTTATTTACCTTGTTGATTCTTTGGAATTTCTAATGAGCTCATGGATCTTTGTGATGGTTACTTGGATTAATGATCCGATTATTGCAAAGATAGTGGAAAGTTTGAAGCAAGGTTCCAATATCAACAAGTACACATGGCATAATGAGCGGTTGAAAAGAAAAGGAAAGTGGGTAGTGGGTAATAATATGGAGTTGAAAAAGAAATTGGTTGAGCATTTCCATGGGTCACTATTGGTGGTCATTCGAGGGTGTATGCAACCACTCGAGGCTCACTACTTATTTCTATTGGAAGGGCTTGAGGAAGATGGTTAAAGAGTGGGTGAGAACACATGATACATGCCAAAGAAACAAGCACGATCTTTCGCTTATCCGGGTTTATTGCGACCTTTGACTATTCCTAGCGAGTTTGGGAGGACATCTCAATGGATTTTATAGAATCTTTGCCATTGTCCCATGGGAAGACGACTTTGTTAGTGGTGGTGGGCAGGCTCTCCAAGTATGCTCACTTCTTGCCTATTGCCCACCCTTTTACTGACTTCACAAGTGGCACAACTCTTTCTTGACAATGTGTATAAGCTTCATGGGTTGCCAAAGTCCATTGTCGTTGTGAGACAAGGTCTTTATGAGTTTGTTTTGGCGGTCATTGTTTAAGATGTTGCAAGTACAATTGAAGACTTCTTACGCCTATCATCCTCAAAGTGATGGTCAAACTGAGATTGTTAACAAGTGTTTGGAAACTTACTTAAGGTGTATGAGTGGTGAATCACCTAAGGATTGGCTGAAGTGGATTTCTCTGGCAGAATATTGGTACAACACTAGCTTCCATAGTGCTATCAATACTACACCTTATGAAGTTGTGTATGGACAAGCTCCTCCATTGCATGTTCCTTATATGGCTAGAGATAGTCCAGTGGATGCAGTGGATAGGTCACTTCAAGCTAGAGAAAGAATAATACAAATGTTGAAATTCAGTTTAAAAAGAGCACAAGATAGGATGAAGAATCAAGGCTGACAAGAAGAGGGTTGATAGGGAATTTGAAGTAGGCGCTTGGGTCTATTTGAAGCTCAACCTTACAGACAATTAGCGTCGAATTGGAAAGCAAACCAAGCTTTCTTCCAAGTTTTTGGGCCCTTTCGGGTTATACAAAGAATTGGAAAAGTTGCTTATAAGCTCGACTTCCACTCTTGCCAAAGTCCATCCTGTTTTCATGTGTCATGACTTAAGCCTTGTTTCTCGATTACGCTTCAATGGGCACTTTTCCTCGATGTAATGATGAGGGCTTGTTAGTTGTTACTCCATTGAAGCTATTGGAAAGAAAGATTCTCAAGCAAAACAATAGGATGGTGGTGATGGGACTTATACAATGGACAAATGGCGTTATTGAGGATGCAACTTGGGAAAATTTGGCGAGACATTGTCCGGCGGTTTCTGAGTTTGAATTTGGATCCTTGAGGCGAGGATCCTTTGAAGGAATGGATTGTTATATGCTTAAAATCACCGATCGCGTGCAAGGCGCGTGCCTCTTCCTTTAAAACAACCGTTCATTACTTTTCCTCCAAAGGATCAAACTTGCTTCTTCTCTGCTAGTATCTTCTACATCTCTTTGTCATCAATGCCACATGTCATCTTTCTATTGGATCCAACACGTCATACTCTTCTTGATTGGTTCGGCCACATCACAACTACCTTTCTCTCTTGTATCTACTCCTATAAATAGCTATGTTCATGTCATTTTACTTAGCTTGTATGAATTTCCTTCTTGTTTTCTCTAGTTTCTTGTAACAAACTCCAGCAGAATAATAACAAATCCTTTCCACATATCACTCCAATTTACATTCGCGCTTGTAAATTCGGTGACTTGTGAGTGTTTGACTACCAATCCTTATGATTCTAGTTAAGCACGTTCTGATTGTCATTCATACGATGATTTCTTTGTTTATGTATTTTACAATGTCACAAATTTTGAGTTTAATATTTGGATTTTAAATTAACTTTAAAAGATTGCATTTAGTGATACTTTATAATTTTTTATAAATAAGCTACTCCTTCTATATGTATTATTACAATAAGATAGCAATGCAGAAATTTACGAAATAGTGTAAGTTTCAATGTAATTTTTGTATGAAAGAGATCTAATGATATGACGATGACGTAACAATGCATTAAACTCAATAGGGTCCATTGTGCTCACGAAACATCCCCAAAATGCTTGTGACCAAATTACATAGTTTCAAATTTGGGATTCATCCTCACACGATTTTTTAAAAAATTATTATAAAGTTATTTATGGTTAATTACGTCGTATGATCGCTATTTTTTTCGATTTTACGAGTACTTAATTTCCGTTACTTTAGTAACTCACTACAACAAAATAGTAACTTATTCACACTTATTAGAACATGTAGCAACACTTTAAAGTGTGAAAAATAAAAAAGTTCACATTAGTATGCGTGTGAACCAATTGGGTGTAGCAAATATTTTTACACCTTTATGTGTGAAACTTTATCAATATTTTTCACACTTTTAAGTGTGAGGATTTTAAAACAATTCTTCATACTTTTAAATGTGAAGATTTTGTTTTGAAATAATTTTTCACACTTTTAGACATGATGATTTTCATTTTGAAATAATTCTTCACACTTTTAAGTGTGAGATTGAAATTATTCACACTTTTTAAGTGTTAGGATTTTGAAATAATTATTCACGCTCTTAAGTGTGAATATTTTTTAAAAAGTTCACGATTCATAAAATGCGAAGAAAAAAACATATAGAAATGATAAATTTGTTGTAATGACTCCATCATGTGTATAAGATAGTCAGCGAGTTATTCATGTCGAACACTTTGTAAGGTTGCATTCTCATAATACTATGTGTCGCATCTATAATGAATATCTGTTTTGAAACGAAAGGAGCACATGTAGTCATATATTATTATATGGGTCCTCCTATGCAGGCACCTCTTAGTAGGGGGTGGTTGCATTTTGTTGTGTCTCGATTTCGTGCCAATCATTGGTAATGATTGGTTTCTCGATTCGTGCTAAGTCTTTAACTTATTTTTACAAGTCTTTTTGACAACTTTTTGTACATGTGTTTTTATTTTTACAAGTTTTGTTTTGGTTTTAGTTCTACAAGTATGTTTCTGACTTATTTATTGTTTTGGTTTTCTGAGTTTTACAAGTTTTTTAAGTTTTAACAGTTTTCAAAATCGTAGTTGAAAAATATGAGGCTCGATCCGAAGGTTGCAAAGTGAGATTTTATCCCACTTTGCCGTCCATACGGTCCATTCGGTTTTCATCATCGCCTCGGAAAGTTTTAGGCTCAAACCGAAGGTTGCAAAGTGAGATTTGATCTCACTTTACCGTCCATTCGGTCCATTATCATCATCGCCTTGGAAAAGTTTTTAAAGTTTTAGGCTCGAACCGAAGGTTGCAAAGTGAGATTAGACCTCACTTTACCGTCCATTCGGTTTTATCATCATCGCCTCGAAAAGTTTTTAGGCTCAAAATACATCATCGCCTCGGAAAATTTTTAGTCACAAATGCACAAAGTCACAGTTCACATGAAGCGCACAAGCCGCACTCAAAGCGCACAGCCTCCTCACATCTGCACAAGCCTCACAAAGCCGCACAAGCCTCGCCGTCTGCACAAGCACAAGACTCACCGGTTTCACGGGTTTCACAAGATACACAAGTTACGTTTTGAACAAGGTTCTCACATGTTACCATTGCAAAAGTTCACATTCGGTACTAAGATTCTCAAAAGTTCGAAGTACTAAGATTCTCACAAGTTACCCATATGAAAGCAACAACACCAACAACAATCCCATATGAAAGCAACAACACCAACAACACCAACAACAATCCGGTGATAGCAAACACAAACAACAATACCGGTGGTCCGGAAACAACACAAACAACAACAATCGAGTGGTCGGGATCAACAACTAGTGGTCCGGATCAACAACATAATACCGGTGAAAGCAAGCTACACCAACAAGTGGTCAGAAACAACACCAACAACACTATAAGGGCTAAACTACGCAGCACCCAACAACAACAACTAGTGGTCCAAATCAACAACAACAATCAACCAACATGTCTAGTTCACCATTTAACACACAAGAGGTAAACAACTTATCAAAGGCTCGGTTATTAGCTTTATAGCTCATGTTGGGCGCAAATTCGGTTTGCCTCGCCAAAACTCTTTTAAGTTTTGTTTTTAAAAAAATCATCATTGCCTTTTTATTTCATTAAAGTTGCAAAATGACCTTGAATGGTCACTTTACCATCCGATAATGAAATTTTTATACAAAAACAAGTTTTTTCATTCTGGTTGCAAAGTGAATCACTTTACCATCCGGTAATGACAAGGAAAAGCGTGGGGTGCACTGCCAAGTATAACGTGAGGTGCTGCGTGAGGCTTTGCCCACAACAAAAGGGTCCTCTGTGCGAAATGACACGCAAAAAACATACAAACATATAAGCAACGAAACATACATAAAGTGATTCAATTTGCAACTTTAATGAAAATCGGACAAACTTAACCTTTTTTACAAACCTCATAATTTTTCAAAACAAACACAAACATGTTTTATAAAGATCTAACAACATAATCATCACAAAATTAAAGATGTAACAAGTATAATACTTGTTAGATCTACTTTTTAAGAAATCAAACGAACTCACCTTTTTTTTACAAACTTCACAATTGTCTCAACAAAATATCGTTTCAAGATCTAAAATTAGTTTTAGATCTAAAAACTTAACATCACGTAAAACACCACAACATCACCGGTACATCCACGATTATCACAAAATTAAAGATCTAACAAGTATTATACTTGTTAGATCTACTTACAAGAAAATCAAACGAGCTCACATTTTTTACAAACTTCACAATTGTTTCAACAAAATATCGTTTCAAGATCTAAAATTAGTTTTAGATCTAAAATCTTTAACAACGTAACATCGTAAAACACCACAACATCACCGGTACATCCACAAGTATCACAAAATTAAAGATCTAACAAGTATTATACTTGTTAGATCTACTTTAAGAAAATCAAGCGAACTCACATTTTTTTACAAACTTCACAATTGTTTCAACAAAATATCGTTTCAAGATCTAAAATTAGTTTTAGATCTAAAATCTTCTAACAACGTAACATACGTAAAAACACCACAACATCACCGGTACATCCACAAGTATCACAAAATTAAAGATCTAACAAGTATTATACTTGTTAGATCTACTTTTTTAAGAAAATCAAACGAACTCACCTTTTTTTACAAACTTCACAATTGTCTCAACAAAATATCGTTTCAAGATCTAAAATTAGTTTTAGATCTAAAAACTTAACATACGTAAAAACACCACAACATCACCGGTACATCCACAAGATGTCGCAAAATTAAAGATCTAACAAGTATAACACTTATTAGATCAAAATTTTAGATCTAAAATGTTTAGATCTAAACTTTTTAGAGCGAGAGTGGTAATGCAAAAGTGAGAGAGAGTGTGGTTACGTTTGACAGAAGTGAGAGAGAGACATATACTATCTACTGCAAAGGGCTGCAAAACCATGTGCGAGAGAAGTGGTAAACAACGAAACACGTACAACATTCGAGAACCACACACGTAGCAAAAGTAAACACAAACACGTTTTTTAAACGTTTCTTTTATAAACGTTTTTTTTATAAACGTTTTTTTTAAAGAAAATGTATTAATAAAATGTATTAATAAAGTATTTATAAAGTTTTTTTTAAAGAAAATGTATTAAAGAAAATGTATTAATAAAATGTATTAATAAAAAGTATTTATAAAGTTTTTTTAAGAAAATGTATTAATAAAAAGGTTGTTGTATTTTTATATTGTATAGGTTTTCGGTACTGAAGTTGATTTAATTAATTGGGTGCGGTCTACTGCTGAAACGATTGGTTTTGTTATTGTTATTGGAAAAAGTAAAACAGATAGGGGCTATAAGTACTCTATTGAATTTTGTGTTCTAGACATGGGGCGTCTTCACGTGAAGGTTTAGAAGATGAACTTCAACGGCAGACTAATATGAGCAAATGTAATTGCCCATTCAGATTACTAGCGAAATATATAAAAGCTTTTAATGGTTGGATATTGAGGGTTAAGCGTCCAGGAGCATAATCATAATTTTCGGACTCGTTGCATGGTTTTTCACGGGCCATGCGATTAAAAAAAGTGAGTTAGTTTTGTGAGGCGGATGACAAAACAACGTGTAGCACCACGAATTATACTTTCTTCAATAAAGAGATGGATCCTAATAACGTGTCTACGATTAAAGCGGTGTATAATGCACAAGAAAAGATACGTCGCTGACGATCGTGGTGATTTGACTCGATACAAGCGCTTTTAGTACATTTGCGGCGTAAAGGTTATCGTATTACCCTAGGATAAATGACCACAAATGAAATTTGGATGAAATATTTTTGTTCACCCGGCGTCATATGCCACATGGACAACATATCAGGAAATCATCTTGATGGACTCACATACAACACCAACATGTTTAAGCGCCATTCTTTATAGTTGTTGGGGTTACTCCAACAAACACAACATTCTCGATGGCGTTTAGCTTTTGGACAAGGAAAAAAGCCAAATTTCAAATGGGTGTTGGCATGTATTAAGTTGGTGATACAAGAACAATACTACCGCGGGTTATCGTCACCAACGAGATTTAGCGTTGGTTGGGGCATCTGTGAAGAATTCCCAACGCTAACGAGTTTACTCTGCCGATGGCATATCAATCAAAATGTGGTAAAGCATTGCGAACCAGATTCGATCGTTAAAGGAGTTTGAGTCCGTTAGATTGACATGGGATTCGATGATTACAGCTCCGACCGAAGAAGTGTTCAGGCATTATTATCAGCACCTACGTGGTTTATTGGTCCAAAAAAATGGTACTCGAATTGTACTTTAATAATACACTTTTTTATTATTATTTAATAAATAACTACTCGGATTGTTTTCTCACTTTAGTAATTCTTTGTTTTCTCAGATGTTTTCCAGTATTTTCGTAACTGGCTGCGAGATTACGATCGCATGTTTGTGTCGTACATTACCGATCAATATCGCGACTTGACGGACAACAACATGTAGAGTTGAGGTCGACCTGTTGTTGAAGTTATACTTGGGCTCCCACGATCCAACTTAGACACGTTGTTGTGTTCGGTCGACAAGATTATAGGCTGCAAGAAGCCGCGATCGAGCCTCTTTGAATATAAGCAAAATCAAGCGCATGCTTGTAAGAGCACTCGTTTAACAATTGCGGTATAATGTTTCAATGGATGCTTTAAGGCTCATACTCGGAGAAAGTAAGCGGGATGTTGACCAGCGTGCATGTGGTCATCGAGATCTGATTAGTGTATGGTTTACCATGCTATCACCAAGTTGTATTGGCTTCAAGCAAGCGGTATGTACTTTAAAATTTATGCCTATCAAGTTATTCTTCCGTCAATACCGATAATTTTAACTAGTTCTTTTTGAATCTGAGGATTGCCAATTCCGCTTGATTATGTTGATAATTTTGGAGAACACTAAGCGTTCCACGGCACATTGTTGAAATACTCGAGAGCTGATGAGCTGAATATCCTCAAAGCAACAAGGTCTGAAGAGCACGAATATTTTTCGTGTAAAGATGGCGTCTGAAATTCCAAAGTGTTTATACGAGCATCGTCGTTTGTCAAAAAAATATATTAAACATGCTCGAGGTATATCGCTCACGAATCTGTGTCGATGACAACTTCTTTGTCAAAGAAAATAATCGTGGGCGTCAGCGCAAAGGACAACAAATCCAGTCTAAACCAAATCTCCGGTTTGAGCGATGACCCCCGCAAGGCACGCGAAGCTACACAAAACCTAAAAAGTCGAGTAAATAAAGAATCTGCGAGACACGGTTCTTATGTGGGAGAGCCTTAACATCCGGACTTAAGCGAAGGATCTAACGAAGGACCTAGCGAGGCAACTTAAGACACCACTTATGCGTTCGGATCCGCTAGCGAATATTGTATGACTAAAATTCCACCTATTTTCCGTATTTGGATACTAGGGATTTTTAATGTGGAGGGTGATGAAAATTGTGGCTATCGGTACATTCTTGGTAGGTCTTGGCCATCCATGAAATGTGGCCCTGATTCGAGCTCTTGCCGGGGAAGAGGTAGACAATCACGAAGCGGTTCTGAGGCAATGTGGGGTGAAACTTTTACATCTACGTAACTTTCGATGAATTGGTATAGCAGTGCGACACCAAGCGTTATTGGATGAGTATGCGAGAAATGGGGTGGTTATTGCTACTGACTATTAACGTCTATTGTATGTATAGCCAATAGACAATCTCTTTTGTTACTTCGCTTAGGGTTCTCCAGTTCACCCGATGCTTGACTCGGTTGTTATTCTTCGTGTGGGGAGCGAGGAAGGTGCTCGCCGTTCTTGCGGTTCTTGGCGAAGACTCACCACTCCGTATAATCACCCGCAATGGAGTTATCATAGAGATGCCGTGGCGGCGCAATGGGAACATGTGTTTACTCAGCGACGGAGGATGTTTAGATATCGTGAAAGCGATTATTTATTTATATTGTAAATAACAAAACATGTATAGGCGATTCTTGATCTATATTGTAAATGACACAACATGTATAGGCGATTCTTGATTTATAGCAAGCGACTCGTCATCTTTTGTTCTGATTTACGCTCTGCTCGGTTCTTCCTCGTGTTTTATTCTGAGAATCGGATGACATTCGATGGAGGACATTCATTGTGTCAACCACACACCGCTCGTGTTGAGAGTCCAGTTATGTGCTTTCTTCACAATCTTATGTGCCTCCTCTCGGCTATATCTCCATACGCATATGAGGACAATTTTATACACCGTCCTCGGTTCTTCCTCATCTCTTGTCTGACCGTCTCGCGTTGATGTGTCTGGCGAGATTGGCGGATTGAGGAGCGCATTTCGAGTTAGAGTCTCGTGTGGGGCGGATGGCGATATCATTGGGCGACTACGCATCGGGCGTGATTGATCTTAGTTTCTAGTTATATTGTAATTTTGTGAACCGTGTATCAACTATTAATCTATAATAAGATTGGTTATTTATGTATTGAAGCTTCTAATTTTGTGAACCATGATATTACTAATTTATGTTGTGAATAATTATCAAATTCTTTTGGCGGATCAACAACAAAATCCTTACTTGTGTCGTTGTCGGCGTGGATTAATAATTGAAAGAACATCCCCTGACCCATACTTGTAGTGCAGTATTATCGTGTCCTTTCGAAGGTAAATAATTAAGCGTTTGCTTATTTGCGTAAATATATCAATAACTTGTTTGTTTAGAATACATTTCTTATAATTGTTTCGTCATATAACGACCGGGGACTAAAGACTATGGGTGTCGATACTTCATGTGGAAGGAAATATTTCAACAAAAGTACTTTGGTGAAGCCTCTTCTTCAACGCATGCTCAGCTGCGAAACTAAAGATCTGACGATCAACATCTATTGGTGAAAACACTTTGTTGCGGGCAAAAATAAAGGCGTTGGAAGCATCAGCTGGGCGGCAAGTAATCCGGTTGATCACGCATGTCGGTAGAGTGGAATACTCATGAGCTTATAGATGACATTAATAATCTTCGTGTGGAGTAGGCGTTGTAATATTGAAAACATTGTTGTTTACTTGTTTAATGTTTTATTGTTATTGTTTAATTAAATGGAAGCAGACATACAATTAAAAGCATAACGTAAAATAAATATTATATAAAAACATTACTGTGATTAAATCACTATCATATAAAAACACTTCTGTGAATTAAATCTGTATATCGTATAAAAGCACTACTGTGAATTAAATCACTTTATCAACTAAACACACTACACACACAAATTAAAAACAACTAAACACACTACACACAAAAAAAAAAAAAAAAAAAAAAATCATGTGGCCATGGGACAGGGGACCCACCTACAAGAGGTGTCTGCGAGGAAATGTGGGGTGCTGCGTGAGGCAACCACAATATATATACTAAAAGGCGGGACAAAGTTTTGCACAACATAGCATTAAATGCTATCTATTTTAAATGGCAAGAATAGTCCACGAGGTTTAGTTATCGTTGCAAATTAAGTCCTTTGTAACTTTCTAACATTAATTACTATCTATAGCAATTTGACAAAAATAGTCCTTAAGATTTAAGTGTCCCTTACAAACTAAGTCTTTGGTAGCATTAATTAGTATGTATAACCATTTAACGAAAATAGTCCCTAAGGATTAATCGTTTTTGCAAACTAGGTCCTTTGAGGACTAACGATGTAACATAATTAAACTTTAAAGGACCGCTACGTAAAAATATAACGAGACCACAACACTTACATGACGCGCGGATCACCCTTCGTTAACCTAGATTTCGAGGGCCTTTATTAAAACTTGTTGTTTCAATAGGTACCAAATAGCAATTTAAGAAGCTGAAAGGTGCATTAATTTACATGGTGTCTTCCACTTGGTGGGGTCGCGTCAAGGGCCTCGATTAAAGGGTTGGAGGGAGTGGTGGTGGCGGTGTGGGTGCGTGTCATCGGGCTTTTTATGTTGCATGGCGATTTCACGGTATCTAGATCTACGGTTCACCCATCAACTTTCTTTATTCTCTACCAAAGCGTGAAATTACACCTACATTTTAACATTTATTTTCTTAAACAAACATTTAATGTCGTGACTTTGGACTATTTGTGATACAATGGATGGTCGATATCGTTAAGATATCAACGGTATCGTGAAGACCTACTTAATCGACTTTGGACTATTTACAAGTTTTTGATAGCATTATTTAGATTGTAATAGGAGTAAACACTACAACGATTGCGATTAAATCGGACCATGTTAAATTGCTTGAGACTCATTGTCTCACGATAACAAGTTAATCCGGTTCGTTCAAATGATGATTCACTTATTGAACCATTTTAACGAATTGTTTTTGATAAATTAGGTTGTTATACTAAGAGCTCACGGTATCATGACATTGAGGTGCGTTATTGCTTCGTGGAATGGCTTTAACTCAAGATATGCTTGAGTTATGATACCATGTCGAGTTATGGTATTGCGTTAACCTTGGCGTTACCATGACAACCTTGCGTTAAGATGCAAACTTGAAGTTAAAAAAAAAAGAAAAAAAGAAATACATATCCGGCCTAAAATGTGGTGTAAATTTTATTTTTTTAAAGAAAAGTTGGGCCTAAAATGTTGAGTTATGGTTGAGTTATGATAAAGGGTGTTTTTTGTGAGTTAAGGTTGAAATATTAAAGCTGATGTAACGCTGACGTAGCACCAAGTTATGGCATAACCTCAATTCATGACACCAAATGCTTTAAGACAAAGAATCTGAAGATCCAATTAACATTTGTCACTTTTAAATAACCTCCTTCTTCAAAAAATGATTAGGGATGGCAACAGGGCTGGTTTGGGGCGGGGCGGCCATTCCCATCCCCAAGCCCGATTATCAAAGTTCTTTTCAAACCCGCCTTGATCCTCATCGGGATCTAATCGGGGCACCCGTTGAGGCGCGATGCTCCCCCAAACCCACTCCGTATTAATCGGAGATATTATCGGGGTGTACTCTTTGGGTGCAATTTTCGACCAAAGCCGCATCATTTCACATTTATTATTATTTTATACCATTGGCAATAACTTGAAGAATTAAGATCCTATTAATAATCATTTACAAACAAGATTTATTAATTTTATCAACAATAGTATTATACATAAATAATGATAAATAACACCACCAAAATTAAAAACTTAAAAATATGACACTAAGCGAGTTTCTTTTATCACTATTTTGCAATCTTACAAAAAAAAAAAAAAAAAAAAAAAAAACTAAGAATGTTAGAGTAATATTTTTAATTACGTGATACTAACACTATATAAATATAGATATATTTGTATATGTGTATATATTATTCGGTGGGTGGGGTTGGGTGGGGTGGGGGCGGGCGGGCGTGGCGAGGATTCGTTCGCCAAGCCGATTAAAATCTCGTTTAAGCCCAAACCCGCCCGTCTTGGATTAGCATGTCACCGCCTCAATTAATTCGGGTTTGATTTTCCATCGATTCGGGTTTTTGCCATCCTACAAATGATGAGATAAATTATACTTTTCAACTATAATATAGTTTCTTCTAAATCTATCTTATCCCAATATCTTAAAATCTTGTCTGCTCATAAGCGTAGCGTTAAATTTTATTATTAAAAGCAACTTGTATTTAAGCGACTAATATACAATAGCACGTGCATCTCTTCACTCCATTAGCCACGTGATAGAACACGTGAGGTAGCACTGACTTTGTCCATACGTTTTCTTCTTCTGCGTTTTGGTAACTCTTAAATTTTTCTTCACTATTTTTGGTATGCAATTACACCACCATCAATTCATATACGCTCCATCTCTAAACCCCAAAAAGGCCTTTAAAAATAAATATCATACTCAAAAGAAAATCAAAATCTCCCTTCTGTTGAGTTTCACCTAACAATTTTTGATTGATTTATTTTGTTTTTTCAATTTAAATGTTAATACAAGTTTTAGTTTGATTTGTTTTTATGTTTATGATGAAAAAATTTAGTAATGGTAGACGTAATTTGTTATTTCTGATGTGAGTTTTGATTGGGTACTAATATTTTTAATCATGTTCTTCTTATGGCTTTTTTTTTGTTTTTTTTTTTTTTTTGCAGGTTTTGTTTTAGGATTCATGATTTTGGCTGTCAGAATTGGGGATTTTACTTATTGGTAAGCAATGTGTTTTATTTGTTTTGATTCAGTTATTATACATTTTTGATTTGTTTGTTCAAATCTATTCTTATACAGGATGTTCATATTCAAGTTGTAATGATTGACTATTTGATCGAATTGGTTAATGGGTAAAGATTTGATATTTGTATGAGTTTATAAATTCACTTTTTTTGTTTCAAATAGCATTGAACTGAAATACCGAATATTTTAAACAAGCTTTAAATATTAAACCCAAAATATAAACCAATGTATCGAGATTCAAGTATAAAGCTGTGTCTTGCATAAACCACATAGGAGAAAGCCTTAACATAAAGGTACAAATATAATACTTTAGTGATCATTTCATATGCTAAAAAAACTGTTTGGTTAATAGTTTGACAGTTAAGTTTTCATATGACATGAATATTGTCTTCGATTATATGAGGCATACCAAGTGTTTGTGATAATGTCTGAATGAGTTTGGTATGTTTGTTTTGTGCAGGTGGTCTGGACATTTGTTGATAACTGTGGTTCATGAATACGTGGTCATGCCATATACATTATGCAACTTACAAGGTGATTATTTACTTTAATAACCCTTTATGTATTGACAAGCTTCATAAACAAATATTTTCAAAAAATTGCAATTGGGCCATATCATGACCAAATTATCATAGCTTCTCATTGCGGATGGAAGTAATATTTCTTGAGGAAGCTAATTTATCATTGTGTTGTCGGTTTCAAAAACAAAAATTTATTGTGTTGTGAGGTTGGAAAATATCAATGGCAATCACATGTCCAATGTGTTAGAATAACACTTACAAAATCTACCACATAGATATTGCTTATTTTCCTTTTCGGAAAAGAAAAAAAGATGTTGCTAATGTTTTACATAAACAAGTTATCGAGGAGTATTTAGTTTTAAACTCACTATTTGTAATTTCTTTAGAAATTTTTTGATAACGAAAGTTTTGGCATCCATGAAGCTTCTCATATCTTCTATATTATTGGCAAAAAAGTTGTATTTCTTCAATTGGACTCACAAGCATTTTCTTGAGCTGTTACGCACCGACAAGGTATAATCTCATGATTTTTTTTAATGTTTCTCTACTCTGAGTTAAGTCTTCAAATACATAACTTTTTATTTGTTTCCTTAAGTCGGCTACCTGTACCTATTTATATATTAAATGGGTCAATGTGGGTTACAACGCTTATTACTAAGGTTCTTCGTGAATGTCGAGTGAACTTGCAGCGGATGTATCGAGTCAGAAGTTGATGGAGTTGTGCCTTAAAAACTTTCATGAAAGGTATATCTAAATATTTTATGTCTTACACACCAACTGATATACATTCTGTCTTTGCAGAAAGGTGCTTATATAGTTATATAAATAACAACAGCTATCAACAATTGTCACTAAGGGAGTATCTACGTAACTATGTTTCAGAATCACCAAAACTTCAATACATATTGGCTAACTAAATATTGATACTTACTAAATATTGTCTACTGGGTGACTGTCATTTCTTGATCTTGGGGTTATTTTTATAAAATTGTTATGTTTTTTGATCATGGGTTATCTTAATTTTATGTTTTTTGATATGGGTTTCTAAAATTAGTTGATTGAAGTTGAAAAAATTCAATCTTTTTAACTGGGTCTGAGTCATTTTATGTTTTAGTGGGTAAAAATGGGTTTTTACTTAAAATTGTAATGTTCTTTGATATGGGTAAAAATTTGTTTTATTGATTTGAAGTAGTAAAGATTGAATCTTTTTAAGTTAGCGTGTTTCATTTCATTGTTTGGAAGCTTAGTTTTACTTAAAATTGTAATGTTCTTTGATATGGGTAAAAATTTGTTTTGTCGATTTAAGTAGTAAAGATTGAATCTTTTTATGTGATCATGCTTGAGTATGATGTTTAAGTAACTTGAATTATGTTTAAGAAGGTTTGGTGATCAATTGGATATGATGCTGAATTATATACTTTTATAATATAAAAAGCTAATTTTGGACTTGAGTTTATACAAATAACTGAAAAATAATTCATGAACTCTGACTTTTGTGGACCCATTGTTCACTTTTAGATTGGATCATACCTTTTTTCTAAATAAAGAATTCATCAAAAAAGTTTGATTTTTATATTGAGTTTGATGTCTTTGCAATACTTCATACATAGTTTCATGGCGTTATTGAATTTTCTTCGGAATAAAAAATTTCTATGAATTCTGATAGTCAATTACGCCGTGTTTGACTTCATAATTTTCAATGTCAAGCTAAGCTTTTGTTACTGGATTAAAAGGATACATAACGGCTTTAAATACGGGTTCACTTTACATAAATGTAGAGTTAATGGATAGTTACTCATAAAGTGGGTTGTTACTGTGGAAGTCAAAGTAGAGGTGTTCTAAAGTTGGTTTGCTTTGATTGGCAGTGAAAACATGTCGGAAGCTTAACGGATGTCTCTAACCGGAAGTTTCAACTACGGTAATGGCCACCACATGAATGGAGTGATTTCACTTCGTTCTTCTGCAAGTAGAACTGCCATTGATGAATTTTGTAATGCACTGGGAGGCAAGAGGCCGATACATAGTGTTTTGATTGCAAATAATGGAATGGCGGCCGTAAAGTTTATAAGAAGCGTGAGGACATGGAGTTATGAAACGTTTGGTTCAGAGAAAGCGATTCTGTTGGTAGCCATGGCTACACCGGAGGATATGAGGATAAATGTTGAGCATATTAGAATTGTTGATCAGTTTGTTGAAGTCCCGGGTGGTACAAACAATAATAACTATGCAAATGTGCAACTTATTGTAGAGGTAAGTAGATTTTATTCATAGATTTTACATTCGTAAGGGGATCGTCGGGATTGCTTATTAAAACTGCTCATTATGGTTGTAAATTTGATTTTGATGATTTCAGACTTCTGAAATAACACATGTTGATGCTGTTTGGCCCGGTTGGGGACATGCATCTGAAATACCTGAACTACCTGATGCATTGGAGGCGAAGGTGTTGTATTTCTTGGGCCACCAGCTACATCCATGGCGGCTCTTGGAGATAAAATCGGCTCTTCTTTAATTCCACAAGCGGCTGATGTACCAACACTTCCATGGAGTGGTTCTCATGTAAGTTTTCTCAACACTTCCATTTAGTGCACCTATAAACATCCGTTTTTATGACTTATTCTTTAAAAATCGCATCTTTTAGGTGAAAATTCCTGCGGATAGCTGTCTGGTCACAATTCCAGATGATGTATATAGACAAGCATGTGTGTATACAACGGAAGAAGCAGTTGCTAATATAGTATAGATTCAATTTTCATGTTTTTATCTTAGTTATATGAGACCGGAAAAGAAGGATATACAGGAAGTTTGTCGACAACTTGGCACAAACTGCTATGATCTTGAGAGACATTGCCAAGAAGTACTCGATGTTAATAGAAGGGAAAGGTGGAGGAAGAGCCGATTCGCTCTGACTACTAGAATGACTAACTGGGAAGAGTGTCCCGAGAATGGTATCGTCTTCACTCTTCATAAACTTTTAAGCTACTCATAAGAAAAAGGTTTCATTATTTTGTAATAATAATGCTGCTGACACGTGTCTCTAATTTTTACCAATTTTAAAGAGTGACCTTTTTGACCTGTTACCCAACTGTTTTGCCACCTCTTGCGTTTCATCAATATGTTATGGACAGAGTAATAACCTTACTATACCAATTTTATAACTATAGGAGTAGGTCGTCCTATCTGATAGAGCGGGTAATTGGTCATTAATAGTAGGAAGTAGATAGAAGCAAGTTTCCCTAAGGTTTCAGCTAGGGGGCCATTGGTCATTAGGATAGGGTCGTCGTTGGATTGAAGTCAATGACCCAATCTATCTATGGCAACCACCCCTACTTTTGGTTTCTTGCTTTCGCATAGCTTGATTTTCTATGGGTAGCAAAATCGACATACAAGAAGATTTTCAACTTTGTTAAAGAAAACGGTATATCTCTTTAACTGCTAGAGCCATTTTGATAGTTAACTGTTGAAATTAAAGCAGTACTTTTAAATCTTTAAAGATCAAATTTGACTTTTAGCCACATTTGTCATTGCGACTCCGCTTTCCATGATGACGCCAAAGAGTAAGGGCTGATCACACCCGGGAAGGTACTTTATCAATACCGGTTCAGATATTGTAAATATAAGTAGTATTATATATGGGTATATAGGCCGTTTGGGGTTGCTTATCAAAACCGCTTACTTGCTTATTGCGTTTGGGGTTGTATTATTTCAATTGTAGTGCCATTTTTTTATGATACAAATTTAAGATTAGAAACTTTTATCCTAATTTCTGCTAACTTTACCTGATTAACTTTACCATTATCAAATCATACAGGGCATAAATATAAAAGATTAAAAAGTCATATGACATAAAAAACGTATGCCTTCAGCTTCTTTGTGTCATTCTCTTGTCACTTAATCTACAAGATGTTTGGTTTTTGAAGATGTTTTTTGGATTGCTTTAAAATTACCCTTAATACGTAGGTCAAATGGTTGGTGGGTCACACGGTGGTCAAAGCAAGTTTGGGTCGTATTTTGCAGGTGGTGGGATTTCTATGGATGTAGGAAGCGGCGGAGCTGCGGTGGTACATGATGGTGTTCCTGGAACAATGGTTGGTGGGCTAGCGGGTGGTGAACTAATTGTAGGGATTCCAATTAAAGGTTATCCATTTGTATGTTCGGTTGTTTTAATGTCAAAATAGGATGATTGGTTTCTTTTTTACTTTTAAAATAGGCTGTTTGGTTGTTGTTGTGTCCAAACATGTATGCACCTGATTATATATTATTATACTTGGATGTTTTTGCTATTAAGTCTTAAGAATGATTTACTTCATGCGGTTTGCTTTTTTGCTTTTCTTTAAATGGTTATGAACTATTTCTTTTACCAAGGTTAACTATTGAGTGTGTAATGATATATTTGAAAATCTTGATAAATTTTGACGGAGAAAAGACTTTTGAGTATAATCTAAGTCGAATGATACTCCTGGCGAGAAGGGTTGCCAAATTTGTTTTTCCATCTTTTTAATGTTTGTGGCGTTATTTAATGTTTTCATTAATACTTGAGATTTATTATATTGTCAATAATATTATAACAATTTTAGTCTAATGATGCGAATGTAACAGCTTTAATGGTTTATAAACACATTTTGCAAATGCAAGAGCTTTAAAGCCACTTATCCATTGAAAAGGATTTATAGGCTCCAAGCATGACTTAGTCTTTATTGTAAACTGATTTATTTGCCTTAAGGTTGGGTTCGTCTATACCAAATGCTGAATGAAAAAATTGCCTTTAGCTGTATTTGTTACAATATACTATTATAGAAAAAACAACTACAACAAGAATGCCCTTAACTGTTTATGTTACAATAATAGAAGAAAGAAAAAGTAACATGGGTAGTATTTACTGATGAAGAAGATGATGATTACATGTTTGGAACTTTGGATCTTTACCAAAGGTATGTACATAATCTTCAAAAACTTGCTTTCTTGGACTAATTTAGTGTAGAAAAACCTCATATATGGGACTAGATATGGCCACAATTATAATGTGAGGAACGAACTGGGAGATAGTAGTGGAGAAAGTTGTATGTTACTATAATGTGTTTAATATGGACCATATAGTAAGTAGATCCAGTTCTACTCATCAAAAAATAATCATCTAAAAAATAACAATTCATCTAAAAACTGCCAAATAAAAAGTTTAATATGGACCATCTAAGAAGTAGATCGTATTATCAAAAACAATCATCTAAAAATATGATTCATCTAAAACATATCAAATTAAAAGTTTAATACGGATAGTATAGAAGTAGATCAGGTTCTGCTCGTAAAAAAAAAAAAAAACATCTAAAAAAAACAATTCATTCCAAAATGCCAAATAAAAAGTTTAATATGGATAGTATAGAAAGTACATCCAGGTTCTACTTATCAAAAACAATCATCTAAAAAATAATGATTCAATAAAAATGCCAAATAAAAGTTTAATATGGATAGTATAGGAGTAAATCGGAATTGCTCATAAAAAGCAATCGTCTAAAAGTAATAATTCATCTAAAAATACCAAAATAAAAGTTTAATATGGATAATACGAGGAGTAGTCGGGTTCTGCTCATCAAAATCTGATCATCTAAAAATAAACAATTCATCTAAAAATGCTAAAAATAAAAAGTTTAATACGGATAGTATAGGAAGTAGATCCAAGTATTTCTTCAACAAAACAATCATCTCAAAAATAACAATTCATCTAAAAAATGCCTAATAAAAGTTTAATATTAACTATATAAAGTAGATCAGGTTCTGCCATCTGCAAAACAATAATCTAAAAATAACAATTCATCTAAAAATGTCAAATAAAATGTTTAATATATGCAATATAGGAAGTAGATCCATTTCATTTAATAAAAAAAAAAATCGTCTAAAAATAATAATTCATTCAAAAATGCCAAATAAAAAGTTTATTATGAATAGTATAGGAAGTAGATCAGGTTCTTTCATAAAAATAATCATCTAAAAATAACAATTCATATAAAAATGCCAAACAAAAGTTTTAATATGGAATATATAGGAAGTAGATCAGGTTCGCTTCATCAAAACCAATCATATAAAAATAACAATTTAAAAATAACGATGATCAGGTCCTCTTCAAAAACAATCGTTTAAAAAATAATAATTCATCTAAAAATGCCAAATAAAAATTTAATATGGACCATATAGGAGTAGATCAGGTCCTACTCATAAAAACAATTATTTAAAAATAACAATTCATCTAAAAAATGCCAAATAAAAATTTAATATGGATATATAGTAAGTAGATCCAGGTCCTACTCATAAAAAAAAATTATCTAAAAATAACAATTCATCTAAAAATGCCAAATAAAAATTTAATATGGACCATTTCGAAGTAGATCAGGTCCGCATAAAAAGCAATCATCTAAAAATAACAATTAATTTAAAAATGCAAAATAAAAAGTATAATATGGATGATATAGAAAGTAGTCAGGTCTTCTTCATAAATAATAATCATTTAAAAATAACAATTCATAAAAAATGCACAATAAAAATTTAATATGAACGATATATAAGTAGATCAGGTCCATTTCATAAAAAGCAATCGTTTAAAAATAACAAATAATCTAAAAATGCCGAATAAAAGTTTAATATATACCATATAGGAAGAATATCAGGTCCTCTTCATAAAAAGCAATCGTTTAAAAATAACATTTCATCTAAAAATGCCAAATAAAAATTTAATATGGATCATATAGGAAGTAGATCAGGTCTCTTCATAAAAAGCAATCATCTAAAAAATAATAATTCATCTAAAAATGCCGAATAAAAATTTAATATAAACCATATATTAAGTAGATCAGGTCTTTCTCATAAAAATAATCGTTTAAAAATAACAATTAAATCTAAAACATGCCAAATAAAAAATTAATATGGACCATATAAAAGTAAATCAGGTCCTACTTATAAAAAGCAATCATCAAAAATAACAATAAATCTAAAAATGCGAAATAAAAGTTTAATATGGACCATTTAGGATGTAGATCAGGTCATAACTTATCAAAACAATTATCTAAAATATAACAATTAATCTAAAAATGCAAAATAAAAAGTTTAATATGGATAGTATAGAAAGTAGATCAGGGCCTACTCATAAAAAACAATTATCTAAAAATAACAATTCATCTAAAAATGCCAAATAAAAATTTAATATGGAACATATAAAAGTAGATCTAGTCCCGCTATAAAAACAATCATCTAAAAAATAACAATTAATCTAAAAATGCCAAATAAAAATTTAATATGAACCATAAAGGAAATAGATCAGGTCATAACATAAAAACAATCATAGAAAAATAACAATTCATCTAAAAATGCCAAATAAAAAGTTTAATATGGACCATATATGAAGTAGATCAGGTCCTCTCATAAAAACAATAATCTAAAAAATAACAATTGATCTAAAAATGCCAAACAAAAAGTTAATATGGATATATATAGAAAGTAGATCAGGTTATTCATAAAAAGCAGATCATCTAAAAATAACAATTAATCTAAAGATGCAAAATAAAAATTTAATATGAACCATATATTAAGTAGATCAGGTCCGCTTTCATAAAAAACAATTATTTAAAAATAACAATTCATTTAAAAATGCGAAATACAAAATTTAATATACTATATTGGAAGTAGATCAGGTCCTCTTCGTAAAAAAAGCGATCTAAAGATAACAATTCATCTATAAAATGCCAAATAAAAATTTAATATGGACAATAAAGAAAGTAGATCAGGTCACTATTCATAAAAAACAATCATCTAAAATATAAATTCATCTAAAAATGCCAAATAAAAATTTAATATGAACCATATCTGAAGTAGATTCGGTCATAACTTATCAAAAAATCATTTAAAAATAAATAAAAATTTAATATGAACCATATAGGAAGTAGATCAGGTCCTCTCATAAAAACAATCATCTAAAAAATAACAATTCATCTAAAAATGCCAAATAAAAGTTTAATATGGAACATGTAGAAAAGTAGATCCAGGTCCGCTAATAAAAAACAATCATCTAAAAATAACAATTAATCTAAAAATGCCAAATAAAAATTTAATATGAACCATATAGGAAGTAGATCAGGTCGTCTTCGTAAAAATAAATATCTAAAAATAACAATTAATCTAAAAATGTCAATAAAAATTTAATATGAACCATATAGGAAGTAGATCAAGTCGCTTTCATCAAAATAATCATCTAAAAATAACAATTAATCTAAAAATGTCAATAAAAATTTAATATGAACCATATAGGAAGATATCAGGTCACGCTTCGTTAAAAATAATTATCTAAAAAAACAATTCATCCAAAAATGCCTTATAAAAATTTAATATGAACCAGTATATGAAGTAGATCAGGTCATAACATAAAAACAATAATTTAAAAATAACAATTTATCTAAAAATGCCTACTAAAAATTTAATATGGATCATATAGAAATAGATCCAGGTCTATTTATAAAAAACAATCATCTAAAAATAACAATTCATCTAAAGAATGCTAAATAAAAAGTTTAATATAGGTAGTATAGGAGTATATCAGGTCGTGCTCATAAAAACAATTATCTAAAAATAACAATTCATCTAAAAATGCCAAATAAAAGTTTAATATGGATATATAGGAGTAAATCAGGTCCTAATCATAAAAAACAATCATTTAAAAAATAACAATTAATCTAAATAATGCAAAATAAAAATTTTAATATGGACAATATAGAAAGAAGATCCAAGTCTACTTCGTAAAAAACAATCATCTAAAATAAAATTTATCTAAAAATGCCAAATAAAAATTTAATATTAACCAGTATATGAAGTAGATCAGGTCATAACATAAAAACAATTATTTAAAAATAACAATTCATCTAAAATGTGCTAAATAAAAATTTAATATGAACCATATAGGAAGTAGATCCAGGTCGTATTCATATAAAAATGACAATTCATCTAAAAATGTCAAATAAAAGTTTAATATGGAACATGTAGAAAAGTAGATCCAGGTCATGCTAATAAAAACAATTATCTAAAAATAACAATTAATCTAAAAATGCCAAATAAAAATTTAATATGAACCATATAGGAAGTAGATCAGGTCATAACTCATAAAAAGCAATCATCTAAAAATGTCAAATAAAAGTTTACTATGGACCATATATGATGTAGATCCAGTCCTACTCTTAAAAGACAATCATCTAAAAAATAAGAAATCATCTATAAAATGCCAAATACAAAGTTTAATATGAACCATATAGAAAGTAGATACAATCCTACTCATCAAAAACAATCATCTAAAAATTAACAATTTATCTAAAAAATGTCAAATAAAAAGTTTAATATGGACCATATAAGAAGCATATACAGTCCTGCTCATAAAAAACAATCATCTAAAAATCAAATAAAAATTTAATATGAACCATATAGAAAGTAGATCAGTCTTCCTCATAAAAATAATTATCTAAAAATAACAATTCATCTAAAAAATGCCTAATAAAAATTTAATATGGATCATATAGGAAGTAGATCAGGTCCTACTTATAAAAACAATCATCTAAAAATCTAAATAAAAGTTAAATATGGATAGTATAGGAAGTATATCAGGTCGTCTTTCATAAAAAGCAATCATCTAAAAATAACAATTCATCTAAAAATGCCAAATAAAATTTTTAATATGGATAATAAAGGAAGTAGATCAGGTCCTACACATAAAAACAATCATTTAAAAATAACAATTAATCTAAAAATGCCAAATAAAAATTTAATATGAATGATATAGAAAGTAGATCAAGTCTTCTTCATAAAAAACAATCAACTAAAATAAAATTTATCTAAAAATGCCAAATAAAAATTTAATATTAACCATATATGAAGTAGATCAAGTCCTTCTTATAAAAAACAATTATTCAAAAATAACAATTCATCTCAAATGTGCTAAATAAAAATTTAATATAAACCATATAGGAAGTAGATCAGGTCTTATTCATTAAAAACAAACATATAAAAATAACAATTCATCTAAAAAATGCCAAATAAAGGTTTAATATGGAATATGTAGAAAAGTAGATCAGGTCAAATTCTGCTAATAAAAAGCAATCATCTAAAAATATGATTAATCTAAAAATGCCAAATAAAAATTTAATATGAACCATATAGAAAGTAGATCAGGTCATATTTCATAAAAAGCAATCGTCTAAAAATTACAATTCATCTAAAAATGTCAAATAAAAGTTTAATATAGACCATATATGAGTGGTCAGGTCGTCTTTATAAAAAGAATCATCTAAAAAGTAATAATTCATCTAAAAATGCCAAATAAAAATTTAATATGAACCATATAGGAAGTAAATCGGTCGTTCTCATAAAAACAATCATCTAAAAATAATAATTCATCTAAAAATCTAAATAAAAAGTTTAATATGGACCATATAGGAGTATCTGTGATCCTGCTCATTAAAATATAATAATTCATCTAAAAATGCCAAATAAAAATTTAATATAGACCATATAGGAATTAGATCAGGTCTCTCATAAAAAACAATCATCTAAAAATAACAATTTATCTAAAAATGACAAATAAAAGTTTAATATGGATAGTATAGGAAGTAGATTCGGGTACGCTTATAAAAAGCAATCATCTAAACAAGAGCTAAGGACAATCACTTTCGAAAGTTGGTTTATACCTACGCGTCTGCTTTCACACATGGACGATTATGTGTGCTCTTTCAGCGTAAAAGCAAAAAGGGTTTGAAGGTTGTTATTTACGCCGATAGTAATTTATTGAAGACTACTACAAATGTAGTACATAAAGAGGTTCTTGCGGTCTTTGATCGAGTTATCAGCGGTATGTTCGGATATTCACTTAATGTGATACAAATTTGTTTTTATATGTTTATTGTAATTACACAAATGTTTCTTATGATTTCATATTAATAAATAATGATTCACTATTTGTTTTCTTTCATTATTTTTCTTATTTTGTTTACATACTAATTTTTCATCTTTTGCAACATCTTTTTAAATCTTATTACTTTTATTATCATCTCATTTATCTATTTTTTAAAAATAACCCGGTGTCAACGGTCTTATAAGCTAGTATAACAATATGAAAAAGCTTATAGTCGTTGGAATATGCTTGATATTGGCATTAACTTCGTGTATTTTGAAAACCATAGAGTTATACTTCTAACTAATGGTAAAAGAAAATAAATAAATAAATAATCATGACATGTTTAACACACAAGATTATGAAAAATTATATTTATTTTTAAAAAATAAGCTCTTGAAAATATAAGTTTTGTTTGACATAAATAAGTTATCAGTGTTTCAGAAAAATAATTTTTTATGATCTCTTAAAAGCAAATACCTTCATTTAATTTATAAAAATAATCTCAATTTTTAATCTTTCGCTCTAACTTATTTACCGCTTTATCTCCGGTTCAGCAACAATTACTTTCGTCAAATATCGTGAATTCAAAATATTCACAATCACTTAGCTAGCATACAACGATTATCGATATTATAATTGATAGCATTTCTTACTACTAGTAATTATTTACTCTCTTTTAAAATAACCATACAACTATACACTTTATAACCATCTAAAAGATAGAGATTTGCTATATGTAGGGTTTTTTTTTTTTTTTTTTTTTTGATAAACTTGCTATATGTAGTTTTAAAAGTTAATGTTAAGAAAAAAAATCATGCATAATTAATTATATATTAAGCTGATCAAAATACTTATGTCATAATGGTATTTCAAGTTGTATGAAAAGTTTCTCAATTAAATGGTTGTGGGTTCTGTTAGCATAATTGGCCTCAAATCCGCATTCTAAATCAGTCCATAAACACTATATATGTATCATTATGTGGAATATGAAATACACGAAACATTAAGAATAATGTTTCGTGTATTCCATATTCCACATAATGATACATATTTAGTGTTTATGGACTAATTAGAAATATGAGCTTGAGCCAATATAATGTATATATTAACGAGGTTTAAGTTTTCTTAAACGTGTGAAATAAACGTGTGAGATAAATTTGTGATGAAAATATTATAAGATAATAATTGTCATTTCATAAATGTTTGTTAAGCTGGCTGAGAATAGTTATTTGTAAAGTATGAGCGGTTATTTTTGAAGAAGTAACAACTAACAACATTATAAATGTCACAACAAGTTAAATGTAACTCTTGATATTATATTTAAGCCTTTTTCGAAAAGAAATAAATAAAAAGAAAATGTTCAACATTATTGCCGTGGAACGTGGGTAATGTTCAGAAAAAACGAGACACACGTGTAAAAATCCAACACTTACGCGTTTCGACATTGGAAGTTTCTTTGTTTATATTTGGTTTTATTTTTAAGTATGCGATATTTATTGTTGTGAAATTTTAAAAATAAGATTAAAGAGATTGAGGAAAATGGGAGAATTATCGTTGTTACCGGTGATTCTAAAAGGTTACAAACGTGTAACATTTCTTGTGAAACGTTAGTGAGCTACTAATATAATAGTGAATATACATAAGTTAATAATAAATATTTGCAATATTTTTTAGATATTCATCGTTTATTATTGTTATAAATTACCTCATTAAAAACTTTTTAAAAAAACTCAATGAGATAAATGTTGGAATTATATATCAAGACATTCAAATAAATAATCACAAATCATCAAAGTAATAAATGCGGGCGTATAGGATTTATTAATAAATAATTAATTAACGTAAAATAATATCGTCATTTTTCGATTCAGCGAAACGTTAATCAATCCATAATATGAACGAATGAACCCTAATTTGATTTAATTAGGATTATGTGAATTACACTCACTGCTTTTGTAATTGATCCAAGATAATAACAATAGTGTGTTATTACTATGTTTTGTACACACGTCTTAAACCGAATTAAAGTAATCTAGTTTTTATCAAACAAATAACTTGGTTTTGTGGAAAAGAGTGGATCGACACCTATAAGGTGTTCGACCGGTTTTGGAGAAAAACACACACAAAACAATTTTAGGGTTTAGTTAATGAAGCAAGAGATGGAAAAATAAAACCCTAGCATTTTATATATCCAAGCAAACTTGGTGAACAAGTTGGTTTTCTTTCCTTGTTTTTGTCTCTATGGCCGATCGGTTTGGAGTCCCTCAAAGGGATTAGGAACCTTCCCAACTTTGCAATTTGATCCTTTTCCATAAACATTTAACGACCGTTAGTCTATTACATTAATTACTTAACGTCCGTTAGTTATTTCGTTTAATAAATAAATAAATATAACATTTATATTTAATTATTAACTTTAAATTCTCATACGTAATGTGTGCAATCCCATAGTCTCGAGTTCGATCCTAACTCGCGTCTACTAATTTATATCCATAAAACTAACGACTCACGGCGGATACATTTTAATAGAGTGATCACATCGGTTGGCGTCTAGCAACACTTGATGCCTCTAGTACTGAATCGAGTAAGGCTCTGGAAAACCTTTTAATGATTTCTCATTATTATTATCCTTTTGTTTCTAATACCACGTTAAATAAAGATATGGAATTAAGTCATTCTTTATAAAACTATTACATTTCTCGTTGTTAAGTGATTGACCAAGATTACCGAATCATCTAAACATATTTAGGGAGATTTGGGTGCGGCCGACAAACATCTTGTCAACCCTACGAGAGGCCCAATGAGACTAAACTCAAATAAATTTGAAGGAACAAATTCTATCTTGACTACAAGAATAACCCACAAACTTTGTAACGTTTACGAAAACAACCCTTATAACCACCGATTCGTATAGCGTTAAGTTGCTTCACGTAAATGCACTACATTCATGACACTTATCTGATATCTCAAGGATAACTATTCATAATTTACTTATAACAATATCCACAAAGTAAATTATGTAGTTGGGATAAGTCCTATATTCAATTCATTGAATATCATCTGAAATTGGTATGCATTCTCATCAATATACTTTCAAGTATATTCTACCACATCTCTCAGATTTGTCTTAGTTTAATGATACTCCCATATCATTAATCGACAATGGACATTTAGAATAACTTAGTTACTCACGGATTAAACATGCAAATATAGGACAACAATATTATAAATGAAAATAAACATAATCCAAACTTTATTTCATCAAAATAATAAATGTTTTACAATATCCTTTATCCAAATACTTAATCACGGTTATGCATGAAACTATTAGCTAAAGCGAAGTCCAATTCCATTGGCAAGTCCAACAAGTTTGTCTTTAGCTAAAGCCTTAGTGAGCGGATCACTAAGTTATCATCGTGTGAACTTTCGATAGATTTATTTCACCTTCACGGACTTGTTCCCGAACATAGTGATATTTCCGTAGAAAATGTCGGTGCCCTTCATGACTCGGGTTTATTGGCAAATATGATTGCGCAGAATTGTCACAATACATATCAATAAGCGATTCAATTGAAGGCATAACACCAAGCCACGAAATGAATTTCCTAATCAACGACCTCCATTGCGACTTCCGGCGGCTATGTATTCGATTTGCTTCTTGCTCTTCCAAATCAATGCTCCTCCATTGATGACAAAGACATAACCCGTACGAGACTTCGTATCATCTTTATCACCTGCCGGGACGCATCACGGTAACACAGTAACACCAAGCTCGTGTATGGATTTCCACCATACACCAAAACATATCTTTAGTATTTCTAAGATACTTTAGAATATGTATGACAATCCGATGAAGTTCACCGGATTACATTGATATCGACCGGTCATGTTTTGAGCGACGCTACATCGGCCTTGTGCATCTCACAACATACATAATAGATCCTACGGAGAAGCATAAGGAACTTTTTGCATCGTGCCACCTCGGCAGTGTTGAAGCACATATCGCTACATAAGCCATGCTTTACTTCCATCGGCAAATATCCTTTATTGGAATTTTGCATATTGAATATCTTCAATATTTTATCAATGTAAGCGCTTTGACTTAAATCAATTAACCGCTTTGACCTATCTCGGTGAGATCTTGATTCCCGAATATATGACTTCTCTTAAATCCTTCATAGAAAAACACTTTCAAGATATGCCTTAACATTTTGCAAACTCGGAATGTCTTTTCCCATAATTAATATGTCATCGACATAAAGAATTAGGAAAATTACATGATAAGGTTTTAAAAGGTACCATTTTGAGGGGTCGTTTAAGCCCTTATTTGATCACTTTTGTATCCGTTATTGCTTAATATCGTTCCTTTTCACTTTTAGGTCTCTTGAAGGCAAAATGCTAGAATGGCACTTATTTGGACGAAAAGGCGAATATCTGAAGAAAATGGCCAAATTCGAATCGAGACACTCAAAGTCTGCTGATGCGGCGACGGCGCACATCGCTTAACTGCGACGCCGTCGGAGGAATTTGTGACGACTCGGAAGAGAAAATGGCTTGTTTTGAAGGACGGCGTCGGGCTTTAAAGGAGTAGACCGTCGCAACTCGGGCGGCCTAGATGCGACCAGACGGCGTCGAAAGTGAAGAGACGGTGTCACAAAACATAAGGTGACCCCGTCGCATATGTAATATTATATATAGAATCCGAATTTTCGGTTTAAGAGAGTCTTTTGGGTAAAACCTAAAACCGAACCAAGGGTGTCTTATACAGTATTTTAGGGTTCCAAACCCTATCTTACATCAAGATAAGTATTTACTTCATCAATTCAATTATGTCTTTGATTATTTGTGTGTATGCTTGCACGTTCTCCATGTCAAGCTAATTTATTTGTGTGTTTGCTTAGGGAATATGAAACTTAATTATTAAATATTGATTGGTTGTTTCTTATCTTAGTTGATTAATGATTTAGTAATGCGATAGGTCATTCGTTGTGTACTTAATGCTTGATTCATCTTTGTGAACCTTAGAATATAATTACCGAGTAGTTGTAAGCTAAACCATCCAAAGAGTGTCTTAGAGTAAGAGTTTATTATCCTAGTGGGTTTTGTAGGCGAGACCCTTTGGTAAGTTCAAAGAGTTAGGGAGAAACGCATACCCTACAACTTTAGACACACAACGCAACTAAGAATAAGGACGTGACAACTCAACCATCAATAGGAAATAATTAAGGAGTAGTAAAACCTAAGTAAACACATCTTTAAACTATCATACGAGCACACATTAATTAGACATAGACTACCACCACCTTAGTTTAGATATTTAGATAATAGTAGAGTAATCGGTGAAATACCAACCCCCAAATCCAATACCGAGATTCGTACTTTTCAATTTCCAAAAACATAAAAAGATAAAAAATAATCTTCCTCAACCTTAACCTTAGCGTAGTAACTTCTCACTAGCATTCCTATTCCCCAGAGAACGATATCAATACCCGTGGCTTACCCTAATACTACACTACAACGATTAGGTTCATCGCCTGGGGTGTTGAAAAACTTGCTCTTTCGACGAAAGGATGTTCCTTTGACCCCGAACAGCGGCTGCGTAAGCGTATCAAGTTTTTGGCGCGCTGGGAATAGAATAGCTAGTTAGTAGTCCACCTCGTTTAGGTTTCTTTGCTTGATTCCTATCAAGTAAATTTTTTCTCATTTTTAGCTTCCTCTTGGTCTATCCCCCTTCTTCGTGACCTTTGTTCGTAACCCCATCACTTTTCATCATGGAAGGTGATAACCAACCACCACTCATCAACCCACCACCAAATGACCCGCCAAGAGCCCGTACTCTTGGTGAATACTCAAGACCAAGCCACCTAGGCTATAGGAACACCATTGAGCTTCCCGACCAAGCCCAAACTAAGGCCTGCGATCCGACACCATCCGGTTGGTGCAAAGCGGATGTGCATTCCATGGACTTCGTTAGAAGATCCAAATCGACATCTGAAGGATTTCCTCAAAATTGTCGATTCCATCGACCTTGATGTTACTACTCGGGAGACCACGCGCTGCGTCTCTTCCAATTCTCTCTACGGGACCAAGCTAGTAATTGGCGGCGACTTCCCGGCTCCATCTCAAGTTGGGATGATCTTACCTCTCGCTTCCTTGCTCAATTTTTCCCACAACCGATTCAAGGACTTACTTCATAAAGTCCCTCATCACGGCATTGATCTTTGGCTCCAAGTCCAAATCTTTTATGATCATGTCAACTTCCCCACTAAGCGATCCATTGACCAAGCGGCGGTGGAAAACTTAGTGATCTCACCGCGGAAGAATCATGGGGTATAATAGAGGACCTTGCCCTCACGACAACGAAGTTGGGATGACCCCGTGAGCTACCTAAAGCGATCAAGGCAATCTCCTTGCCTTCCATCAACTCACAACCTTCCGACCGTAGGATGATCGAACTTGAAGATCAGTTAAATTCCTCATGAGTTCCTACGAAAATCCTAAGTCTTCACACCATGTGAACAAATTTTCTTCCTCGTGCGAGCCGTTTGTGATCCTCATAACACGTGCACTAGCACCCGATCCCCGAACACGCTTCCGTTGACTACGCATCCTCGGCGTATTAATGGGCGGGAGGAAGATTCCTACAACACGGACCTAGAAATTTCAATGAAACCCGTGAGGCATGGAAAAGCAAGCCCGACTTCTCGGGACAAACCAAAGAATTCACCTCTAATGATTTCTCATGGCCCCACCTAACGGTCCTAACCAACAAAACATCGAAGGGATGTTGCAAAACCTAGTTGCATCCCAAGAAACCCAAATGGCTAAGCTCTCGGACCGCTTTAACCATCAACAAGTGAGATGGATAGGAAGATAGACAACCTTTTGAAAGCCATAACCAATAGTGATAGGAAGGTTAGTGCTATCTCAACTCCCGAACCTTCGGTATAGATATTAAGGATCCAAGCAAGCTAACTAAGCACGTTCAATTAGTCAATACCATCGCCTTAGTGAAACACGATAGAAACGAGATGACGAAGAGGACCATACGCTTGTGAATAATGAAACACCGAGGAAGTAGATGAAGTAGACATTGACTATTTCAACAAATTTCCTAGGAAGAAGAACTATCTCGCCACCCTCACTTAGTGCGTGACCTCCGTCACATGTATGTTAGGAAAAGCCCTAGAATCAAGTTTGGGAACCCTTGGAATCTTAACATACCATGTTGCATAGGACACCTTTTTGTGGCAAAGGCCTACATTGATCGCAAATCCCCAATCAACATAATGACTAGCACCTACTACAATTGGATAATGAAGAAGCCTATCCCAACTAGGCAAGACCCCGATAATCCTAGGGATAAGTGCAATTTTCTTGGTAGAGTTAAGGGATTGCCCGTCATGTAGGTAGTTTCACGTTCCCTGAGACTTCATAATTGTGGATGATATTAGCACGGCCATAGACTCTAGCTTGTCCCACGTTATTCTAGGAAAACCTTTCATAGAAAGCACCGGATGACCTATGACCCTCGTTAGGAGTAGTGCGATTCAAGGATGAGACCAACGACATAGCTTACCAAATGCCATTTAAGATTGAGAAGTTTTCATCACTCTCAATGATGAAAAGGAACTTAAGTTGTCGGTCTATTATAGGAATGATAAGGATAGGGAAAAGGAGTAGATTATGTTATGGCTAAGATTTTCGGGTTCTATAAGGATTTTTTGAACTTAGGACCGAAATATAGGACCGAGTGGGGAGAGGACGAACTCTTAGAGAGGTGCATCATAGGACACTTCTACAACATGGAATCCCCCGGTAGAGACCGTCAAGAGGGCGGTAATGAGAAAACGTAGGAGCACGACTACGAGTCTAGCTACAAGACTCTTAAATAAAGAAAAGCGCTTCGTGGGAGGCAACCCATGCTTAATTGTTTGCTTGTTAGTGTCATATATCTTTTATTAATTGTTTATCCTCATGTTTAAATTTGTAAAAATGCTTTATTTTGTTTTAACCTCGTCTTAATTGCATATAAAGGTATTTTACATAAGGGATAAGTGTAGGGAGGATTACACACGTTTTCAAAAGAAACGTAAACATGAGAATAACAATTAACCAAAAGATATATATGTTTGTTTGTTCGAGTCAAATGCTTGTATCGAGTCATAATGGATGTTTTGCATAAATTTTTCCAGATTCTAAAGATGTAAATTTTCCAGTTTTTTTTTGAAAATCGTGAGCGCTTTTGTCGGGATAATCGACGGCGTCAGATTGCAACTTTGACGCGTCGTGAAGGAGTAAAACATCGGATCACTTTTTCTCGTTTTTCGAGCTACTTATAAATTTTGGAATTTTCCGGTCTTAATTTTCTTAGAAATTACATAAACATCCATTCCACAAGCATTATACCCTAGTTTAAATCGAGTCTTATATATTTTATTACCGATTTTATGCGAAGGTTTCGTTTGTTTTGTTCAAGTGTGCGAGGTTTAGTTTGTCAAGAAGAAGTTACACAAGATTGGAAGGAGCTTTTCACGCAATAATTCTTCTTGGAAAGGATTTAACCACCACTTTACATGGATCCTACCGAGCTAATCGGGAGTATTAGTTTCTTCGTTTTTATTACCTTCTTTATCATAACTTTGATACTTTCGGGAACATTGGGGACAATGTTCGGTTTAAGTGTAGGGAGGAAAATAAAGCGGAACTTTGAAACTATGCTTATCCTTGATTATTTGCTTGTACAATTGTGATTGTGTAATAAACCATGAGAAAATGTCGGTTAGGGTAATTTTGGCACCAAATTTAAAATTTTTCATGACATATAGGAGTGGGCCATTAATCTTAACAAAAGCGTCTCACGGATAGGAAGTTGCATGACTAGCACAAAACCCTTTACCACCCAAATTCCACCCAAATGTGAGGATCGCCTTAGATTAGTAGGAATTAAAGCATTCATCTTCAATGCTTAGAGTGTGAACCGGTAGTATATTAGATTCTAGAACTTGTTTTGTGATGCATTCGAGATCGCAAGTGAGACTACACTTGTGTAGTTAGGAATAACTAAATGATAAGAGGCATTAGGATAACCCTTGTTTGATACCGTAATATAATTACTTCTTCCACATCGGTTGAGTAATTCCCCACACCCTTTGCGTTGTACTCATCTTTAGTACACGATACCCCTAGTTAACCCTTGAGCCTATCCTTTTCGCGGTTCTCGTGATGTTTCGGTTTTCCGAATATCAATGAAGAGCATTGTTTACACCCCACCCCCAAATATACACCCAAATCGCCTTAGCCTACCCCTTATGCACTCACTTTTAGTGCAAATGTTTGTTATCACCCTAAACCCTTAGTTCAATTATCGGTTGCTTGCATGAGTTGCTAAGTCGAGTCATATCCTTTGTATCTGCTTTGGGACGATTGGGATTCATGGGAAAAGTTAAAGTTTATGAAATGACGGGAAGGAGCGTTAAATTCAAATTCCCTTTGTTTGCGTAATAATGTATCCCAAGTGTTTTGATCTTTTCAATTCGGGTCAAATTAGTGTTAGAGTAATAAAACTCAAGTGTAGGGATGTGACTATAAATCCTATCATTTTGATGTTACCGTGGGGATGGTAGAGTAAAAGTGTATTAAAAAAATTAAAAAAAAAAAAAAATAAAATAAAAAATCGAAAAAAAGTAGAAAAGAGAAAAAGAAAAAAAAATAGAGTGTAAAAAAAAAAAAAAAAAAAAAAAGCTACCATCCTACATCTATCCTTTAAATTTATGTTTGTTTATTTCCGTTACCTAGAGTTTTAGACTGTCGAGTCTTGGCTTAGCAACGCCATTCTTCGTATGCATTTAACATAGAGATTTTGACTTGCCACCACTAAATAGCCTATCCCACCAAACCCTTGTTTCCCTACCGTAAGCCTAACATTAAAACCCTTTAAAAGACCTCTTTGATAGTCTTTCCTAGGTGCTTACGCCAAAGCGATGGAGGTTTGATCTATTCTCAAGCCTATGGTAATCTATGTACTAGGACCGGTTAATGAGTGTTTATCTTCCATTTCCTATTTGTTATATTTCATATATACACCGAGAGAGATGTGAGTATCCAAACACCCCATGTGAGGTGCTAGTATGTAATTCCGTGCTTGTTATGACTTTTATGGGCTTATATGTGTTGTGGACTGTTTTAAATCAATGCTTCATGAACCCTAACTTATAAATTAATTGGCTAAAAGCACATTTGCTTGAGGACAAACAAATAACAAGTGTAGGGATATTTGATAAGGTTTTAAAGGTACCATTTTGAGGGTCGTTTAAGCCCTTATTTGATCACTTTTGTATCCGTTATTGCTTAATATCGTTCCTTTTCACTTTTAGGTCTCTTGAAAGCAAAATGCTGGAATGGCACTTATTTGGACGAAAAGCGCGAATATCTGAAGAAAATGGCCAAAGTCGAATCGAGACACTCAAAGCTGAAAAGCAGGCGACGACGCCATCGCTTAAGCTGCGACGCCGTCGGAGGAATTTGTGACGACTCGAGAGAAAATGGCTTGTTTTGAAGGACGGCGTCGGGCTTTAAAGGAGAGACCGTCGCAACTCAGACGGCCTAGATGCGACCAGAACGACGTCGAGTGAGAGGACGATGTCACAAAACATAAGGTGACGCCGTCGCATATGTAATATTATATATAGAATCAATTTTTCGCTTTTAAGAGAGTCTTTTGGAGTAAAACCTAAAACCGAACCAAGGGTGTCTTGTACAATATTTTAGGGTTCCAAACCCTATCTTACATCAAGATAAGTATTTACTTCATCAATTCAATTATGTCTTTGATTATTTGTGTGTATGCTTGCATGTTCTCCATGTCCCGCTAATTTATTTGTGTGTTTGCTTAGGAATATGAAACTTAATTATTAAATATTGATTGGTTGTTTCTTATCTTAGTTGATTAATGATCTAGTAATGCGATAGGTCATTCGTTGTGTACTTAATGCTTGATTCATCTTTGTGAACCTTAGAATATAATTACACGAGTAGTTGTAAGCTAAACCATCCAAAGAGTGCCTTAGAGTAATAGTTTATTATCCCTAGTAGGTTTTGTAGACGAGACCCTTTGGTAAGTTCAAAGAGTTGGGAGAAAGCATACCCTACAACTTTAGACACACAACGCAACTAAGAATAAGGGCGTGACAACTCAACCATCAATAGGAGATAATTAAGGAGTAGTAAAACCTAAGTAAACACATCTTTAAACTATCATACGAGCACACATTAATTAGACATAGACTACCACCACCTTAGTTTAGATAATTAGATAATAGTAGAGTAATCGGTAGAAATACCAACCCCCAAATCCAATACCGAGATTCATACTTTTCAATTTCCAAAAAACATAAAAAGATAAAAATAATCTTCCTCAACCTTAACCTTAGCGTAGTAACTTCTCACTAGCATTCCTATTCCCAGAGAACGATATCAATACCCGTGGCTTACCCTAATACTACACTACAACGATTAGGTTCATCGCTTAGGGTGTAGAAAAACTGCTCGACGAAAAGGAAGTTCCTTTGACCCCGAGCAGCGGCTGCGTAGCGTATCATTACATTACTCCCACTAACTTTGTGATATACACATGGCTCATCAAGATTTTGAATAACTCCATACCTTTTGATTTCTTCATCAAATCTCTTATTCCATTGCCTTGATGCTTGCTTCAATCCATAAATGGACCTTTGTAGTTTGCATACACGGTTTGGAAATTGTGGATTCACGAACCCCTCAGGTTGCTTCATATAGATGTCTTCATCTAGCGACCATTCAAGAAGCGGTTTTGACATCCATTTGCCATATCTCATAGTCATAGTATGCCGCTATAGCTATGAGAATTCTAATAGCTCTAATGTATGCTACAGGAGAAAAGGTCTCCTCGTAATTAATGGCATAAGTTTGAGTAAAACCTTGCGTAACTAGACGAGCTTTATAGACGTGTACATTGCCATCCATGTCAGTCTTAATCTTATAGAGCCACTTACTTCCAACCACCGTGGCGTTTGGAGATAAGTCAACCTCTACACAGACTTCATTTTCTCTCATGGATTGCATTTCCCCGTTCATTGCAACCTGCCATTTTGCCTTGTCAGGACTTGCCATGGCAACTTTATAACTAGTAGGCTCTCCAAGATCTCCTAACATAGTTTCCTCAACCTCTACGTTAAGACATAGGCGTTGGTGCACGTATATTCCTTACGGATCTGCGAACGGAATCACTTCAACTTCGGTGGAGGACCCGGACTATCGAGGCTCTGGGAAGTATGTTAGTGTTTTCAAAAGGTAATGCATCTTCTTGATCATTTCGGATCATAAACTCTCCCCGAATTCTTGAGATCACGAGATCTCTTTCAATAAAATCTCCATACCTAGCAACAATTACTTTATTTTCGGTTGGATAGTAAAAGTAGTAACCCATAGTTTTCTTAGGGTATCCTACGAATATACACTTCTGAGATCTTTGTTGGAGTTTATCTGTTTGAGTCACACCTAACATACGCCTCGCAACCCCGGACCTTTAAATAAGACAGGTTAGGAGCTTTACCATGCCATATTTCATATGGTGTCTTATCAACCTTCTTTGTGGGAACCATATTTAGAATCTGACAATGATTCTAAAGCATAATCCCAAAAGGATAAAGGTAGAGTAGTAAGATTAAACATATATCGTATCATGTCCAACAATGTACGATTTCTTCTCTCGAGATACACCATTTTGTTGTGGAGTATATGGAGAAGTGAGATTCTGACAATTCCATTCTCATTAAGTAATCTTTAAACTCTTGGCTTAGATACTCGCCTCCATCGGATCGAAGAGCTTTAATCTTCTTTCCCAATTGCAGCTCTACTTGACTTTGAAAACCTTAAATGTTTCAAACACCTCATGTTTATGCTTAAGTAAATAAACATAAGCGTGGAAAGCGTGAGGGGGTGAATCGTTACCGTTTAAAAACTTTAGATCTTTAGTATCAAATCGCTTATGAAGCTTGTTATAATATGAAAGTTCCAATTATTGTTTGTGACCAATGTAAAGCATAGTAAACCATGTTGTCACACAAGCATTAACATCAAACCACATCACAAGCAATAGTATAGTGCAACTATAAAAGTAAAGAGATAAAGAAAGGAAAGTGCAAACCGAACACGATGATTTATAGTGGTTCGGTCACGGATCTCCTTTCCGCCCTACTCCACTCCCCGAGTACCCAACTCGGGAGTTACTTCACTAAATCAACAAGCTCCCTTCTCGGCGGAGAAAACCTTACAATATCGTCGCTTACACTTTTTCCGGTACAAAGCTAAATACCGGGTTCTAGTTCGAGGTAGAACCAACCTAACGTCGCCTATACAATATTTCCGACACTAAGCTAGATGTCGAGTTCTTTTACAAGGGTACAACCACTCCCAATATGTTTTATGGCCCAACATAACAAACCTTGTGTTTTATGGTACAAACACATAAACCATCTAATCTAGTTTGGTGAAAGTGTTGTGAGGATGCAATGATGTTCTACACTAATGATCCATGACACAAATGTCTAATGGATATGAATAACTACTTCTAAATGATTTTCCATTGATAGGAAGCCTTCATGATGAAGATCACAAGTTCCCTAAACTTGTTGTGATAGATCTTCAGCTTGTGGTGAGTGGGGATGACTAGATCTCCAAGCTTTCCTTGGTTGATCAATGTAGAGTATGCTTACAACAAAGATGAATGTTAGAAGCATTATGATCATGATCATTAGGGTGTTTAATGTATGTTACTACATTGTTAATGATAGATCTAAATGTATGCAAGAAGGTGGAGAAGATGTGTTTTCAAGTGGTGAAGAAATGGGAAAACAATGGGCTTTATTTATAGCCAAAGTGGACGGGGCGTCCACGGACCACGGTACCAATTAAAGGGTTCCGCCTTTATGCATTTTGGTGCTGACAAGAAATCTAAAAATCTTTCTTCAAATCTTTTCAAGATTTTACCATATCTTACCAAGATCACATTTGATATATTGAGTGTCAATCTAACCAATATATTCAATAGATCTTCAAGGATTTCAAAGATGATGCATGCCATGATGTAACATGTATTTCCATTTTAGATTAAAATGTTTATCAAAGTAAACTTGTAAAATGTATTATGTAACTAGTTAATAAAATGTCTAGTTACCTTTTGAAATACTTGTGAATGCAAAATGTAAAATGAGGTTCTAAATAGAATGGTTAACGTATTAAAATACTTAGTGACTCTAAACGTATTTTAAACATTATATATGATTTGTTAATGGGTTTGATCATAATGCCACATAACAAACATGTACGAACCTGTGTTGTAACATACGAGGACTTGAGACATCGAGAGGTGTTGAATGTATGTTGAGACAAATGTAATTACAAGTAACTTGTACATTTTACATTATGTATTACAAGTTACATGTTTGTCATCAATCAAAACAAGCGAGCTGTATAGATTAAATATCGTAATATTTGCACTAACAATCTCCCCTTTTGATGATGACAAATATATGTAAGCGTAATAGAAAGTAAAATGTAAAGGTTACTTGTATCCTTACTACCTTTACATTACCTTCTCGTTTACACTCTTCTCCCTTTGTCGAAACAAAAGGGCGTGTCCTTGAGTTTAACTTCATTTCTCCCGAAAAGGCGAGCTTGCATCATCCTAGTGAAGTTAAATCGTCTACTTCAATCCGTTCCTTGTTAGGAAGCGGATCCATGGATCAAATTAAGAGGCTTAACCTACATCAAGGTTAGTTTTATGCAACAAAAATTATGAGAAATATATGAAAAAGAAAAATGCATAGCAATATTAGCCTATTTTCTCCACTTTTATCGAAGCACAAATGCTTGTTGAAAAGTGAGAATGATGCTAAATGCGTGCATGCTCCCCCTTGACGGTTGCTCCCCCTTGTTTGAGGCGTCAGGGTATGATTAAAAACCTACAAAACAAATATTAGTGCAAAACTATATTCGTCATTGGACGAGTAAGTGATATACAACAAAGTGTATATAAGATGCATTGATAAATTCTTGACGGAGCTCCCCTTGCTCTAGGGCGTCAAGATGAACCTTCAAAATAAATATTAGTATAATAGAAGCTTTGTCTTTAGACAAATATGTCATATACAACCAAGTGTATAGGCGATGCAATATGAGTGCTAAAGGACATTCCTCATTGTTCTATGGTGTCAAGAAGCACCTAAAATAAGAAAAATAATTAATGCAAACTTCATCCTTAGATGAGTAAATTATATACAATCGAGTGTATATGATGATGAACCTACAATGAAAAACATTAGTGCAATATATTTTATCTTTTTCACAAAGAAAAAATAAGATGTATATATGTGATAAATGATATAATCAAAGATCTCATGAAGTGTAGTCTCCTAATTACAATCATAAGAAAAGTAAGAATATAATGTGATAAAAACCTACAAAATAGTTCCTAGAAAGAAGATATGAAGTCTCCCACCGGGTGTGCCACTAGTGGTGCTAGTGTTGGTGTCGGTTTACTAGTAGGATTCATGTGGTGATGGTAGATGACTCGAGATTTACAAAAATAAGTTTTCGCTAATCCATGGTGGTGATGATTAGTGAAAGTGGTGATGGAAGGTGGTGGTGATTAGGTAGGAAGCTATTAAGGAGTTAGAAACTCGTATGTATAGCAAATATAAAAATATAGACTCATGCAATCCTTTCGTCATGTCAAGTGACCAAAGCTAGGAAAAAAAAATATGAATGGATATTGCATTTCAATGATGCATAAGGGTTATGATTTGAATGATTTATTGATGCTAACAACCTATTGTTTTGAGCAAGTTCTCATATGCTTCAACCCAAGAGTAATCAATAATGTGTTCTATCTAAAAGTGATAATATGAAGATAAATTTATTCATTGATTGACACGAATTATAAAAATGACCTATTCTAGGTGACAATGGGAAAGGTAGTATTAGCATGGTTTTGACCGACATGGATGATTATCACTTTGAAAAGAAGTGAAGACAATATGGAAAATACTAATAATAATGAGTACCTATATGAGGATGAGAATGACATCATATAAGTGAGAGTTGGATGGACCAACGTGTTGGAAATGGCTGTTTTGATTAAAATATCGTTTGCACTGACAATGACATGTATGATATATGTCAAGCGAGAAAAGGATAAGATCCTATGTTGGTGTTCTAGATAGTGAAGTTGTAAGGTGCTAGTTTAAGGAAAATCCTAGATTTTTGATTGTGGAGATGAAGAAGTTTGTAAAACACATGATGCGTTTTTCACTTAATGAGGTATTGGTGCGAAAAAGGTTGAACTAGTTGTGGTTTCATGAACCGGTTTTAGCTAAGTGGTGTTTACCTATGTGTTGGTATTGTATAGTCTAAGAGACATAAAATTTGACAAAAGACAATTATGTGAATGGATTTCTCTCTCCCTTAATTGGTGGACATCCAACATAATGTGTAATGTATCAAATAAGGAATGAAAACAAAATGTTTAGGAGGTTTTTCAGGTTAATGAAAAAGATGAGCTTAGTGATGTTTTTCTGGAAGATGGTTAACATACAAGAGCTTCATCCTTAAAGTCACGTTCCTCTTCTCGATTAATACGAGATGATCGTATGATGAGGCATGTGGTTACCTAATAGGAAGTGAAGAGGATTAGAGTATTGTTATAACTGAATAATGATGGATGTGATTTTTGGAAAGCGGAAGCAAAAATGAGATTTGCAAAGAGGTTGGTTGAAAATACAAAAATGCAAAGCCAACCCGCTAGAACTTAATTCTATATGCTTTTAAACTATATGCAAGTGTAGGGTCCCATAAAGCATATTACTAATCTATGTAGCAATAAAGGGGATTATTCAAAATGAGCATATAAAAGTTAAAACCAAGTGAGATAACAAATAATTTGTTATCAACCTACAAAACAAATTTGTTAGTGACAAAAGATGTTAACATGATAGAAATCAAATGATAACATATTATATAAGCAAAAACAACACATTGCACTTAGTAGACAAGAAATCGCCACACGATAGCATCAAAACAATCATATTATGCAAGAATCGACTTTATTCAAGACATTTCATTATGAGATTGTTTTGTCGTTAGACTTAGACACTTAAGCATACTTGGATATACAACAATATATGTGATTAATTTGTAAGATAAAAGGCTTCTAAAAGTTTGTCATACCAAAAGCACTTTGACAGATTATATGTGCATACGTAGCAAACAAATAGTGTGACAAGAAGCAAAAGAAACAAGATGAAAGATTCATGCAAGCCAAGTTTTAGGCATAACAATTTGGAGCATGTGTCATTTGGATCGTACTACTAATAGCTTTCAAACACAAATATATCATATCAAAATTATCACGTATCAAAATGGCATATTATGAGTTCATAAGTAACATGTTAATCATGCTAAAAATAATTCAAAAGTAAGTATCATGCAAATAAAGTTTAGGTTTAAACGTTTAGTAGCATGAAACAACAATACAAGCATTATAAAGATAAAACCGTACTAAGGTTTACACATTTGACTTGTTATCAAACACTAAGATAATGTCAAATCAACTTATCGTATTAAAAAAGAACGTGTAATCAACACATGTAAGTGCAATGCAAGTGGTTTTACTAAGGTTTACATATTTGACTAGTTATCAAACACTAAGATAATGTCAAATCAACTTATCGTATCAAACAAGAACATGTAATCAACACATGTAAGTGCAATGCAAGTGGTTTCAAAAGAAAAGTCATATATACTACTTGTTTGATTAGTATTCCTAAGGCGAGGCAAACTATCAATGTTTTAACACTTACTTAAGGCAAGTATAGGAAAACAGATTTTTCAAGTTGGAGAATGAATATGAGACTATTACTAGCGGTGCTCAATTAAGGCTAAACACGACCATTTTTACGGGTGATTCCACATACCCAACTTCTCTCCAGGAAGCAATTCAACCGTTAGGTCAAATTGAGTTTCTAGTGCAATAGGTTCTCCAGTAGTCATTCTCATGTTAGAAAGATGGGAACTCCTACTTTTGCCTATCAAAGTGCATAAAAGATGATAGTTTACCAATACTTGGCTTAATGTGACACAACTAATATGCAATATAACTAAGGTGATGAAGATGTCATGTTATACACATGAATTTTATCAATGGTGTGTTGATAAACAGTATGTTTTAATCTTGTGTTTAGAATCTAAGGTTGTTCAAATTACATAGCTAATTGTATGATCTAATGGATGACATCTTTTGCGTTGAGTTGAAATGTATACTTTAAATGTGATTTGATTATCTAAGACTAGGGAATGGAATATGTTAAATTAAGAATGTTCTCAAGAAAGCTCCTTTTATTTAACAAGAATCTAAATAAGGTTACCAACTTCAATAGCTCATGTGTATGTTCTAGAGATGTGTAGTTTTAACCTTGGATGTGCACAAGGTTTGAGCAAGGTTAGGTTATGATGTATGCTTGAAAGAAAATAGATACAAATAGTATCTTTCAACAAATGAGATTATCCCATGGGATAAAGTTATCATGCTTATGAAAACAAGTATGACAAGATTAATTGGATATGCTAGTTCACAGAACTTTGTAGATGTTTGTTTCAAGATCATTTAGCCAATGAGGTGTAATGAAATCTCTTGTAACACAACTATTTATGTCGCAAGAGTGATGCATAGGATATACAATATCCTTTTAACAAAATGAAAGCTTAAGGCATGAATCTTAGTCACAATGTTCTTCAAAACATCATGTTTTCCTAAATGAAGAGATGAAGCCAAAATGTTTTGAATCGGATAGTCCCATCTAAATAAACTTGGTCTCAAGATTATATTCACTAGATGATGACAAGAGGAATTCACTTGAGTTTCTTATGTATACTCCTCAAGAGTCATTGTTGCTTGGGGTGTATGATGTTGGCTTTGAGATTGCATTTTAACATATGTTGTTAAAATGTTGATTTTAGGTTTAACAAAATTTATGCAGAAGTTTAACGACAAAGTATTACTAATACTTTGATTATTTGTGAAGGTAGTACTACTTATACCTAGTGGAAATTTACAACAATTACCAAGAGCACCATACTTATTTGATAGTTGAGGTTCTAGCCATAATGAATTATCTAAGTCTTTATATGTGGGAAAGGATGGTTAAGTTTGTTCAAACGTGCATTTGATTCAGTACAAGTGTTGGACACAAGGGCAATACACTCAACGAATTCAAATGATGGTAAGGATGCTGGATTGGTTGATCTAGGTGGTATCTCTTCTAGTGTGTCTAAATAAGGATGTGGTGATGTAGGGGTTTGTTGTGCTATGGGAGTACTTAGGTTGATTATTTTTCCATAGACGTTGAACACAAAGAAGTACGGATACTAATTCTTATGGTTCATTGGTTGCTACAACTAGTGGGTGAAGTGCTTAAAGTTTTGGTTATGTTTATGAAGCTTAGAAATTTGAGGTATAGGTTCACCTTGAAAGGCACGTTTGATTTAAAGTATACTCTTGGAAGTTCATGAGCAATACGGTTAATGGTGCCAAAAGATGGAAGAGGGATAGTAGGTGTCAAAGAGGATAAGTGGCACCGTGGGTTGTTTGTTTGGATAAGTGTTTCAACATGTGTTGTTAAAATACTTGGGTGTTGATTTTTGGATATGACTTTTAATGACTACAATCGTAAGTCGCATATACTTGAATATTTCGGATGAAATACTTAAGTTGTCAATCCTAATTTGTTGAGATTATAAAGCTTAGATTGAACTCAAGGATAACAAGACTTGATAATATGTATTTAACATATGTGTGAGTTATGACTCGATGTAAATACTTATCGTCTTGAAGGATGACACATTATTTTCATGTTAACCAGGTGAGGCAATACATGTAGATACAAAACAATATCTATAGTCATATGTTAGACTTGTGTATGATATCTTTGCAAATAATGAGTCCAGGTTTATTAGTCTCGGTAAGTCATCTAAGTCATCCGGAAGCGGGTGAGGAGATGTTGGTGGTGTGCACAAAGTTTGATAGGTACAAGCTTTGGAGACTTTGGTAGTGAAGTTGTTTTGGATGATGGTGGGTGATTTTGGTGGTGGAGTTGGAGTACTCAAGTTTAGAAAGTTCACATCTTGAATGGGTGATGAGATGTTGAGAGGTAATGAGTGCGAGGATGAAGAGCTCAAGTTAATGAAGCAACAAGATCGAATGCTAATCCTAGTGGTTTCTTAAGTGGCTTATTTGAGGTTAAGGATTTAGTCATTTTGACTTTGCTTTAAGAAATGCTAAGCTTGAGGAAAAGTAATGATGAATGTGTGAAAATGATCATCTTGAATGTGTCGATTTATGGAACTAAGGATTCATGGATTTGATGTTAATCCATACAAAGATGGTAGTTTCTAATGAGATGGAAGTGTCTAAAATCATGTCAAACATCCTAAGTTAATCCATTGAGGATGTGTTGAGTGAGTATGAAAGATATGCATTAACAACTATCCTAGAAACGAAGTTTGGTAAATTAGATTGGGATTTAGTAAAATTCAATAACTTACCCGTAGGATTCACGGCACCATTTCTTTACACAGTGGAGCCCTTAAATTGGTGCCGCTTTGGTCCGCTTGTCTGGTATGGCGGTACCAAAATCCATAACAGACGGAACCAAATTAATGGTGCCGTCTGGTCCGTGGAGACCAGAAATCTTTACAGACCCATTTTTAGGTGTCGAAGACTTTTTCGAAACCTGAAATTTTTCTCAAAACATATGGCATTAACTATTTCTAGTTAGGAATAGTCAATAATGCATACACAAACATAGTGGAGCATTGATTTTGAACAGGGCTAACAATTTTCACATATAAGTGAAAATGGGTAAAATTGATAACACCGTGTGCTATCCCCTGCATGAACCGGTTAGCATACATCAATGTTTTGAGTTAGTTTATCATCCTACGAAATAAAAGCAACCAAATAGTATCATACATCATTGTTTTCGTCTTGTACCAAACACTCCTTAAAACCTTTATTATTCAAAGTACTTGACTAATTTACTTAGTACTCATTGCTAAGTGAGTTATGACATTTCATAAGTTATGTGAGATTTTAGTATAACCTATGCAAAGAAAGTTATCTAATTCTACAAGTGATGGTAAAACCATTTTCTAACTTATTGCACAAAATCTAGCAAAGACCTATTGAGCATAAACAAGAAGTTGTCAAACAAGCGAATAAATAACATGGCAAGATTGACACTTATATTATGCAAACAAACAAGTGTAAATAACAATTTGAAAATAAGCAAGCACCATATATGCAAACAACATAAACAAGTAGTCATTTAGCATAGCATAAAATGAAAAACACTTTTTGTCATTTAGCGTTTAAATATGACGATGTATACCAAGCTTGATTAGTTTCCTTTAAACATATTACCAAATTAATTAGTTTCAAAAGAAGTTGTATCAAAGTTATAAGAATACCAACTTAAATTGTTTGATTCAAAAATTTGAGTTTTTATGTTAAAGCGAAACTTAACATTTTAGACATACTGTAGTATTTGGTCTATTTTACTTATTTAAAATTAGACTCAGGCCATGAAAGTATTTTTAAGTGAAAGTAGACTCAATTCCCTTTAAAATGATAGGTGGCTTGACTAAATGCGGACTTACGGTTAATTAGTTATGATTTTTGAAGTTGCCCAACAAAGCAAAGATCTTATGCAGACGGATTCCACGGAACCAAATAAAGGGATCCGCCCTTTATAAGATTTGGTGCCGTGGTCCTCGAGAGATTCACCAAAACTAGTATTTGACATAGAGAAAACGTGTGTGACTTACTAGATTTGATAGTAAACATATAATACACATATTTAACAACATATCTACTTATGTAACTTATCTTAAACATTTACGGAGGTGATTTTTCAACTAGATTTATAGTTATCCCAAACACTCCTTTACAATCATATTTCTTCGTAAATTTTCTATGAGCACACAATATAATACTTACTAGTTCTTTTAACAAACTTTTATTTTATTTTTCAAGAAAACCTTCAAGCTTGTATACAAAGTTACATTTAACAACAAAATTTCTAAGTATTATAAGCAAAGCATTTTTCATATTATTTTTCGCTTCAATGGTAATTTGATACATGGATCGTACTCTATTTTAAAAACCATTTGTTTTGAAAATGAGAGCCACGTGGCTCTGATACCAATTGTGGAAATGTAGAGGGGGGTGAATACGTTACCGTTTAAAAACTTTAGATCTTTAGTATCAAATCGCTTATGAAGCTTGTTATAATATGAAAGTTCCAATTATTGTTTGTGACCAATGTAAAGCATAGTAAACCATGTTGTCACACAAGCATTAACATCAAACCACATCACAAGCAATAGTATAGTGCAACTATAAAAGTAAAGAGATAAAGAAAGGAAAGTGCAAACCGAACACGATGATTTATAGTGGTTCGGTCACGAATCTCCTTTCCGCCCTACTCCACTCCCCGAGTACCCAACTCGGGAGTTACTTCACTAAATCAACAAGCTCCCTTCTCGGCGTAGAAAACCTTACAATATCGTCGCTTACACTTTTTCCGGTACAAAGCTAAATATCGGGTTCTAGTTCGAGGTAGAACCAACCTAACATCGCCTATACAATATTTCCGACACTAAGCCTGATGTCGAGTTCTTTTACAAGGGTACAACCACTCCCAATATGTTTTATGGCCCAACATAACAAACCTTGTGTTTTATGGTACAAACACATAAACCATCTAATCTAGTTTGGTGAAAGTGTTGTGAGGATGCAATGATGTTCTACACTAATGATCCATGACACAAATGTCTAATGGATATGAATAACTACTTCTAAATGATTTTCCATTGATAGGAAGCCTTCATGATGAAGATCACAAGTTCCCTAAACTTGTTGTGATAGATCTTCAGCTTGTGGTGAGTGGGGATGACTAGATCTCCAAGCTTTCCTTGGTTGATCAATGTAGAGTATGCTTACAACAAAGATGAATGTTAGAAGCATTATGATCATGATCATTAGGGTGTTTAATGTATGTTACTACATTGTTAATGATAGATCTAAATGTATGCAAGAAGGTGGAGAAGATGTGTTTTCAAGTGGTGAAGAAATGGGAAAACAATGGGCTTCTATTTATAGCCAAAAGTGGACAGGAGCGTCCACGGACCACGGTACCAATTAAAGGGTTCCGCCCTTTATGCATTTTGGTGCCGTGGGTGCCTGACAAGAAATCTAAAAAATCTTTCTTCAAATCTTTTCAAGATTTTACCATATCTTACCAAGATCACATTTGATATATTGAGTGTCAATCTAACCAATATATTCAAGAGATCTTCCAAGGATTTCAAAGATGATGCATGCCATGATGTAACATGTATTTCCATTTTAGATTAAAATGTTTATCAAAGTAAACTTGTAAAATGTATTATGTAACTAGTTAATAAAATGTCTAGTTACCTTTTGAAATACTTGTGAATGCAAAATGTAAAATGAGGTTCTAAATAGAATGGTTAACCTATTAAAATACTTAGTGACTCTAAACGTATTTTAAACATTCTATATGATTTGTTAATGGGTTTGATTATAATGCCACATAACAAACATGTACGAACACGTGTTGTAACATACGAGGACTTGAGACATCGAGAGGTGTTGAATGTATGTTGAGACAAATGTAATTACAAGTAACTTGTACATTTTACGTTATGTATTACAAGTTACATGTTTGTCATCAATCAAAACAAACGAGGCGTATAGATTAAATATCGTAATATTTGCACTAACAATAACCATAACGGTGAAATCATCGGTAAAGGTTAAGAAGTAGCTAGCACCTCTCTTTGACACATGTCTAAGTGGTCCACACACATCAAGATGAATAAGACCAAGTAGATCGAAGCCTCTCCATATTGTTATGAAAAGGTTTCTTAGTCATCTTCCCAGATATGCACGACTCACATTTATCAAATGATTCATCATTGATATTTTGCAAAAGCCCTTCTTGTTGCAGCTTATGCATGCGAGCCTTGCCTATATGAGCAAGTCGACAATGCCAAAGATAAGAAGAATTCAAGTCTAACTTTATCTGCTTGTTAATGCTAAACATCGAATTATTATTATTGTTAGATTCATTTTCAATCACATCAATTTCAAACACACCATTCACAGTAATTGCTTTAATATAAAATACACCATTTAAAGAAACATCAATTCCATTACGTGAAATAGTATGAGTAAAACCATCATCCAACAAAACTGAAAAGGAAACAACACCTCTAATTATAGAAGGTGCATAATGACAATTGTTCAATAACGGTACTAAGCTTGAAGGCAATACTAAACTAAACGTTCCTATGGCTTCAACAAATGCGTATGCGCCATTTCCACGTGTGAGATATTGCTCCCCATAGGCCGCCTTCCTCTCCACTTAAACCCCTGCGGTGTATTACAAATGTGAATACCACACCGTATCATATACCCGTGAATTTGTATGATTTAGAGTAAATAATTCAATGACAAATAAATTACTCAAGGACCGGTACCTGAGGACCCGGCGCTCATCTTATTTGTCCGCAATTCATCAAGATAGAGAGCACAGCTTTCTTCCAATGCCCAACTGTCTTGCAATGGTGGCATGATTGATCCTTTTAGGATTATCCTTCCTAGAGTAGGGTACTTCTTGGGTTGAGGTTGATAGGTCATAACCTCGTTTGCCTTTGTCAACCTTTCCTTACCCTTCCCTTCTTGTTGTTCGTGACTGCGGTTTTGGCTTATTAATTCTTCCACCCGAATAGCAAGTACCGGGCGGTAGGAACCTTTTGAGGCAACCCTTTCTCATAGTCAATTAGCAATGCGTGTAGGTCAAGAATCGTCTTCCCACGCAGGTGCATATTGAAATTTCGACAAAACCATTAAAATCCTTGTTAAGGGATCTATTAATCGATTCACGACCATGTCATCATCATAAGTTTTGCCAAGTGCTTTTAGTTGGTCCATGTACCCTTTCATTTCAAGTACATGAGAACTTACGGGTTTACCCTCTCTCGCCGCCATGTGTAACGTAGCGTCGGTCAAGTCATAAATCTCGACGGTGGTTTCTCAAACATAGTTCGAAGTTCATTGAGCATATTATATGGGAATGATGTTCGAACCGCTTTTGAAGAGCGATTCCATCGCTCCCAACATAATACAAGCCACATCATTATGACGCTTATACTCAAGTTGCTAAGCCTCCATTTGAGCTTGAGTAACCTCGTGACCAATTGGTTGTTCGGGACAAGGTTCATAAATGTATTTCAACCGGTCAAGAACTCTGAGACAATTCTCAAAGAGCGGTGCCAATCATTGAAATTCTTAGAGCGATCAACTTTTCTCGATCAAAACGTTTTGAACGCAGGTTAGAGCGATGTTAGTGTTATCGGTGTTTTGAGCCATTTCTACGAAAAAAGTTCAAGTATTAGTATTTTCGATAATAAACTTTTCAAGAAAATAAATATACCCAACGGTAATATAAACATATAGCCATATAATTTTCTGAAAACTAGGATCCAAATTATCATATGTTCATTACATCAGTTGATCTGCTAGTAACGAAAATACATAATAAGGTAATCTGTCGAACATTAATTGGCAAACAATTTCCAACTCCTAGATCATTATGGGATTTACATTTTCCAACGCTATTGAAAATATAAACATGTTTCATCCCATCTTATGCCATTGAGTCCAGGTATCACTTCCTACTCAACTTAAGTGTCTAACTTAAAGAACTGCAAATATGTCCATGTAAGGTTTGACTTTACATAGAGATTTACCTCTCCATCACAATCTAGCCAAGTACTGTCATGACGTAAATTGCAACTTCAAGTGTTCCTTTTAATTAGATGGCATATTCTTAATTTAAAAAAGGGTACTAGTTTTGATTTTATGTGGTCAAATCAAATATGTACAAAGATGTCATGCATTTATCTTGTAGGATAATTTTAATAAAAAACTTTTTATTACCAATTCATAAAGATCAAATTATCAAAGTCTTGACTGAGGTATTGGGTTCACCAATCAAGGAATTTAGTGTTAATTATCGTCCATTATACCGTACTTTTGCATAAGTGTAAACACTTAGTGTTTCGGATAATTACCACCGAAGTGGCGCATGGAATTAAAACTAATTCGCCTTAAGATGAGCTTGTACATATTATGGCTTACTAAGTAGCTCCATTCGAACATACGAGGGGAGAGGACCGTAAGCGCAAAAGCATAACCTTAGACATCCTTTCGGTGATTGCGCACTTCTTTAATAACCCTTTTATAGTTCATTCTAATGGGTGAGCCGTTCAGTCATTGTACGAAAGTCACCAATCAATTAAACTATTGAAAACTTAACTCTTTCAAAACAAATCAAATTTCGCCATTGTTTAGTCCGTATTATTTTTCTATTCAAAAATTACCCTTTGCTTAAAACTGTCTAACATAATAAACAAACAAGTAATAAAAATAAAAATAAACTACTACAAAACAATGCGCACATAATAAACAATTTATACGTGTAAACAAGTAGCCACATGCAACTTATTCGATAAAAAACCCTATTAATAATCAATATCTAGGTTAAATTAATGTATATATTAATTTAGGGTTTTCACTCCAACATTAGAAAGTGAGCCACATACATCGATGAATCGATTGCGTAAACCCTTAATTAAATTATACCAAATTGCACATAATTGATTCATTAATATATATATAATTGGAGTCTTCCCCAATTTAAGATTTATCGTAAATAAATATGTCTCAACAATTAAACAATTATCAAAGCAACTTATCCATGACTAACATGCATGTATAATCATGGATATCATAAAATTATACCAATAGTCACAAGATCGCATATAAAATTCCATGACACATAACAAATTATTCATGAATTAAGCACGTAATTATGTATTAATTCTAGGTTTTAATAAGGTTAGCAAACAATTTTCAAAACCCTAAAAAAAAATTTATGCATGTGTCGACATAAAAAAAATAGGGGAACACCCCAATAATTAAAAAAAAAAAATCGACCAAACATAAATAAACATAAACCCTAGAAAAACATATCAAACAACATACAAGTATTTGTTTTATTACGCGTTTATGTAATTAATTACTCATTAAAACCAATGACTCGTGATGCCACTGTTGGAATTATATATCAAGACATTCAAATAAATAATCACAAATCATCAAAGTAATCATGCGGAAGCGTATATGATTTATTAATGAACAATTAATTAACATAAAAGAATATGCGTACCTTTTCTTGATTTTAGCCGAACAAGAATCAAATCCACAAACTAGCAACGGATGAACCCTAATTTTATTTAATTAGGATTATGTGAATTACCCTCACTGCTTTGTAATTCAATCCAAGATAATAACAATAGTGTGTTATTACTATGTTCTTGTACACACGCATTAAACCGAATTAAAGTAATGCTAGTTTTATCAAACAAATAACTTGGTTTTGTGGAAAGAGTGGATCGACACCTATAAGGTGTTCGAACCGGTTTGGAGAAGAAACACACACAAAACAATTTTAGGGTTTAGCTAATGAGCACAAGAGATGGAAAAATAAAACCCTAGCCTTGTTTATATATCCAAGCAAACTTGGTGAACAAGTTGGTTTTCTTTCCTTGTTTTTGTCCTTATGGCCGATCGGTTTGGAGTCCCTCAAAGGATTCCGGAACCTTCCCAACTTTGCAATTTGATCATTTTCCATAAACATTTAACGACCGTTAGTCCATTACATTAATTACTTAACGTCAGTTAGTTATTTCGTTTAATAAATAAATAAATATAACATTTATATTTAATTATTAACTTTAAATTCTCATACGTAAAGTGTGCAATCCCATAGTCTCGAGTTCGATCCTAACTCATGTCTACTAATTTATATCCATAAAACTAACAATAAAAAAGAACATGATGAAGGAGAAGAGTGAAGTGCGAATAGTGCTCATTCTCAAATGTATAGATGTTTCAAACGTCAAAAGTCAATCTTTCGAACCAGTTGCTCAAACACTTTTGTCGGCAAATATTTTGTTTTAAAATCCACGGAATAATTGATGCTATGAATAAGTCTTGCAAAAATGACAAATATGTGTGTAACTTTCAACCCAATACAGGCTCGGATTATGGCAGGGGCAACATGGGCCAGTGCACAAGGCCCAATTATTTGGAGGGGCACCAATTCTTTTAAAAAGCCCAATTCATGAATATATTTGATAAGCCAAATTTGAAGTCGAGTTGAAGATTTTTACATGACGTTGATTAGTTGTATATGTAGTATTATTGGGATTACTATGGAGGTCTTTATATATCCCATTCGAGTATTTTACGTCCCACAAACAAGAAAAAAAATACATAGCTTTGAACCATTTATAACACATAAGCTAAAACTTTCACTTATTTACACTGTATTTTTAATTGAGATCTTTAATTTGTTAGGAATTTAAAAATCACCCATTTATTTTTTATTTTTTTTAACAGATATAACATTTCACTTCTCACAAATAGAGGTAATTTGAACACAACAAGTTACATCGAACATAATGGGCAAAATCGAAACCGACTTGCCAAACAAAATACACAAGGTAATAAGTTAAGCCAAAACAAGACATACACCATAATAGTTGTGACAAACTACAGCAACACCATACAAAGGTGAGGGAATTACCAAGGTGAGCTTTTGGTAGACACAACCATATGAAGATGTTAGTTATCCGATTAGTGATTAGAATTGATGCTGCCCCAGTGCCATGTGATAACTTTTATGTATAAATTTAAATTGATAAACAATGCATCTAAGTTAATAGAATTATAAGATGTCATTTGCTCTAGGCCTCTACTGCCACGATTTTTCTTTTTTTTTATTTTTTTGATTGTTTGGATTGTTTTAGTAGACCTAGGTACTCTAATGTCATAATCTGTTAATCTATTAATTTAGTTATCATATGAAGTAATGCTCAGTAATCATATAGGTTTATTATTTATTAGTAATTTACTGAATTAGAGTGATAATTTATGAATGATTTATGTATTGCATTGTTGTAATTGTTACATAATGTCGATTATAATGACACGGTGAAAAACTTTACTTCGGAAAATGCCAGTAGAATTGTACTAGTCATACAATAAAATGGTATTTGTAATACAATTTTTTGATATTTATAACTTTTTTTTAGCATCAATTAGTATATTTGAATATTTGTAACTTTATTTTTAGCACCGATAACGAATGTTTTACTCGTAAATTTTTTCTTTAAGGGGGCCTTTTAATAGTTACGGCACAGGGTATCCAAAATCTCGGGGACGGTCCTGACCTAATATAGAATGAATTGGTTGGAAAGTATATATTGCTAATATCAGTACTATAAGAGAAAGTGATAATTTCATATTTACTCAATCTAAACATGAAAATGTCATATATACCCAAAATACAAATTTTAATGCATGATGTACAATGCATTTAAAGCATATTTTGGTAAATATGACATTATCATGTTTAAGTTGAAGTAAATATAGAATGCCCATAAGAGAAAAATACACTTCCGTGATGCATATTAATTAATAAAGCATCGATTACACTTGTGTATGATACTTGAGGTCCAATCAGGTTCTTTTAAACATGTGCAAAAACAATATAATAGATGACTAATTAAACTAATTATATCTCTAATGTAAAGAGCAACGACGGTGGCATTTTTTAAAAAGTCGGTGATGTCGGCGCAAACTTGGGCCGTTTGGTTTTTACTGTATAACGTGGGAGGTCCGTTTCTTATTTCTATCGCCTCACCAACACGTGTAGTGACGACTCTTCTTTTTTCTACCGCCTCATGTTAACACGTGTTGTGATAACTTGATGTTATCATCTATTTGCACGAATCTCGGAGTAAATCTTCGATTGTTACAAATTTTTTTCGGTTTTCTTTTGATCCGATGGGTTTAGATAAATTTTTGGGGTGCTATTGATTTTGATTTGCTTTCTTTGCGTAACCGAATGTGGCTTGCCCCGGCCCGTATCTTGGCGGGGTAGCCATTTGGTTGCAGCCATTATGGGTTTCGGGTACAGTCTTGTTGTCGTTGGACACAAGAGGCGATGATGGATTTGCATTGGTTTTATCAAAGATGCGAACCTCTGCACCTTGGCGGGGCAAACAATTACGTTTGCAGCCATGGCGGATGTGTTCGGTTTTCGAGATTACTAATCAATCTGAGCCTCCACAACGTCACAACCGCGATGGTGGCTAATTAGTATTTGCTTTCTTAATGGTTGGTTGCTAAAACAACTTTAGATTAGATCGTGGTCGGTTTTTGGGACGGTTTTTGCATGTTCTAGGCCTTTGGCGCGTGGCCACAGTGTATGAGCGGCCTATTGTCTCTATCTATGCGTTTTAAATGAGACGTTTTAGTTTCGTTATAGAATAATTTGTGCTATGTTTCTTTACAAGGGGGCAAAGTTGGTAGGTGGTGCATATCTGAGATTTTTTTTTAGGTTTTTGCTATATGTTTCTGCTTTTTTGCTTTTGATTAGGGTTTTCTCTAGGATTTTGTTGCAATACGTAGCTTTCGATCGCGTGAGGCGATGTGGATGTTGTTGTGTATGACTCAAATGTTTATGTTGCCTTTGTTTAGGTGCATGTCGAAATCTAGAGAGCATCGACGGTGGCATTTTAAAAAAAGAAGTAACACTTTGGTTGGTTAGTTGGTTTGTGTTGTTGTTTTATTTCTGGGACGCCTTATTTGTTGTATAATAGTATTCGTTGTCATAGGTTTCGATAAAAAATGCCCTCAGTAACATGTTGATGAGGCAGCTAACTAGGCTTGCAGCCACTGTTACACGCGAGGAATTTAGAAATATGTGATGTACTAATTGGCGGTGATGATTACATGTTTTCTGAATAAAATGAAATGGGTCATTAGAGGTTCGGCACGTAACTTGGCATGGCAATAAAAAGGTGGCATGTAGTTGTCGTTATGCAACCGTGTTTTTTGCAGCCATGGCGGAATTCAGAATTCTTTGACCCTTTCGCGTTGAAGAATCTGAGCCTAATTACTTGTTTTATTCAAATTTGGTTCAAACTTATTGATTTATACATTCTTAACATGTGTGGATAAACATGTATATATAGCATAATGATCGTTATCGCTTTTGTTCCGCGGTTTAAGCGCACCGCTTTTTATATAGTTTCTTGGAACTTCTAATGGAACCTCTATAAATATTGGCCATGGTTTGGGTGCGTTAGAACAAACCGCCGCAAATGTCTTCGTTGCGAGCTTATCTCGATCTGCGTTTCTTTGGTATCCACTATTCACGATAAGTGTTTAGCAAATGGATGTTGTGACACCAGATTCGCCACGAAAACTAATCCCACCACCGATGTATTGGGATTGCTTTTCTTGGTCGAAATCGATCACCGCTTATGATTTCCATAATGCATCCATTATAAGGCCCGTTGTTTCATACGTTTGGTTTTGAGCCTACACGGCCATTTGGTTTTAACGCATGAGTTATTGGGTTCCATCTTTTATAGGCGATGATGATAATATGCGAGACCATAGCGCATACCTTTCCTTTGTGCGCATCGTGGCACAGTAGTCATATCGAGTGTATGGGCTGCGGCCATGTTGCTAACATGGTATCATTGTTGTATACGCATATTTGAGCCTCATTTGGTGCCAACATCTACGCGTTTACGTGACACGCTACGGCGCTACGGAAAGCTGTGCATCATCCTTACTTAGGCCGTTTGCTTTTCAACCTATGTGGGACGTTTGGTTTTGAATGTATAATGGGAGGCGCGTTTTGTTTTCTTAAAATGCCACCTTCTTTGCTCTTTAAACTAGAGATATTATCCCTTCATGTGTGCTTGGCTTGGTCGTTTGCTCAAGTGGTTTGTATGATGGTATTGCGTGTCATAGGTTCCGATAAAAATGAACTCAAGAATATGTTGGCAAAGCTGACTAACTAAGCGTGCAACCAATGTTATGTGAGGAATTGACAAATATGTGGTATACTAAGGGCGTGATGATTACATGTTTTACGAATAAAGCGAAGTGGGTAATAAGAGGTTTGATACGCAACTTGGCATGGCAATAACTGGGTGGCATGTAGTTCTCATTATGCAACCGTGTTTTTTGCAGCCATGGCGGAATTCGGATTTCTTTTACTCATTCGCATTCAAAAATCTGAGCTTGATTACTTATTTTATTCAAATTTTGTTTAAAGTTACCGATTTATACATTTTTAGTATCTGTAGGTGAACATGTATATATAGCGTTGTGACCTTTGATGATCACTATCGGTTTTCGAGTGAGACAAGCTTCGGCACGTCATGCTCGATTTTTGGGCCGTATTTTGCATGTTTTCGGCCTTTGGCCCGTAGCAACAGTATATGACCGGCTCGGTGTTTCTACTTATAACTTTTGAGTGGAACGATTCATTTTCGTTCTACAATCATTTGTGCTACGTTTCTTCACACGGGAGAAAACTTGGTACGTGGAATTTGTCGCATGGATGTTGTGACCAAGATTCACCACGAAAAACTAATCCCACTACTGATGCATTAGCATTGTTTTTTCTTGGTTGAATACTGATCACCGTTTATGATTTCCATAATGCATGCACCACAAGGTTTGATATTATCATACAACGTTTTGACCTTTACGGATACAGGTAGTTATTTTCTATTTCAGTTTCGTTGTTCTTCTTAAGATTTTCAGTAGTTTCGTGCCGGACATGTTTGCTGCACTTTATGCTACATCGTGGAGCATAACTAATGAATATAAAAAGTTTAACGGCAACTAATGTTGGCTGAGAACTACTGTTTATGTATCGCTATATCAGTAGGTTTTAATTCTAATATTGCAATAAGACTACTTGGAGTAGCAATATTCTCATATTGTGTATACGTTTATGTGACCTTTCAGGATCATAGGTTGCCGCATTGCTTTAAGCGGGGATTGATTGCAATTGCCAGTACGTTTGCAATCAGTTCGAGTGGAATCTTATGTAACCGAGTTGTCGTGTCACTGATTGGGATCTTTCCACTTGGTAGAATATTTCAAGCGTCATTTGCTAATATTGGTATGGGATGTTTATGATATTCCCCTGTCCTAATTCACTCCTTGAGACCCTTTCGTCCTTATAACGGTCTAGTAAAGCGTCGATGCGAGACCTTTGCATTGCGGCCCTTGAAATGGCAAAAGGAATTCAATGGGGCGACTAGACGGGTACCACTATCATGAACATCGCGTGTCGACATTGGCGACAGGCGCTTCAAATGCACTCCCAAGTGGAAAGAGCCCAGTCGATGACGCAACAATATTCGGGTATGGAAGCAGAGAAACTTTTGAGGTTTACAACCTGTCCGGCGGTAGGAGTAGTATGTTACGCAGTTGAATGGCTGTGTCATCGATTGGAATCTTTCCACTCGGTAGAATATTACAGACGTCATTTGGTTATGTCGAAATGAGATGTTTAAGATACCGGCCCGTTCTGATCTTCCGCTCGAATTCCTTTCGTTCTTACAGCAGTCTAGCAACACGTTTGGTGCAGGCGGTTGCACAAAGATTGTTGAAATAGCAAAAGGGATTCGAGAGGTCGATCAGACGGGTCCTGCTATCCTGAACATCGCGTCTCCACATTACTGACTGACGTTTGAAATGTACTCCCAAGTGGAAAGATTCCATTCAATGACGCACTAATATTCAAGTACGAAAGCAAACAAGCTTTTTGCCAATACAGTTTGTGCAGTCTGAGCTTTCAAGAAGTGTTTACGCAACCAAATAGTCGTGTTATCGATTCGAATCTTCTGACTCGGTAAGATAGTGCAGCATTCATTTATTGATATTGATACGGGATGTTCAGGATATTGGCCGGTTCTCATCTTCCCCTCGAATTCCTTTCGTTGTGACAATAGTCTAGCAATACATCTGGTGCAGACCTTTGCACAAACACTCCTGACACAGCAAAAGGAATTTGAGAGGGCGATTAGAAGGGTCTCACTATCCTAAGCGTCGCGTACCAACATAATCGGCTCACGATTGCAATATACTTTTGAGCCGAGAGATTCAGCTCGATCACACGGCGATATTCAGGTATGGAACAAAAGGATCCTGTGCATAGTACAACTTGCTCGGGTACAACCATCACGAACGGTGAAAGATTCTTTCACAAAGTCGATAGTGATAACCTGTTTAAACATGTATGTACTCGCGAATTCCTGTCTTATTAGACTTCTTTTACTTTTTTATGTTTGTTCAAGATTCTTTGCATGTGTCGTTTTAGTTCATTGCAAAGATTGGGCTGTGTTGCCATAAATTTTTTTCACATGCTCATTTGTTTGCTTCTTCCCAATATTGCAGCAACACAGAGTGGCATGCATGTGTCGTTAGACGCTTTTTCTACTTTGTTGCATGAAGACAACAAACAAGGATATTGAGCAGACCCTCTTTCAGAAGGTATAATCTAATTTTGATACTTAAAGTGTAGCTGTATTAATGGTTAACATATCATGATATTCTATGATTTATCAAATTATAAGTCAGTTTTCGGTAGGGACCAAAAAAGAGTGACTAGCTTCTTAATGTAAGCTTTATCATATGATAAGTCATGAGAAAAAAACATCGTTAGTATGATCCATAGTCACTCTAAAATAGTTTGCAAACTTCAAATGGTTGCATAAAGCGATACAAACATGCTTTTATCTAGGCGATAAACATGGTGTTAAATGTTATATTCAAATCTATGTTTTATGTCATAGGCCTGTTGCTGTGTTCTAAAACCAAATACGAGACCACGCTAAATCTTACCACCGGAATTTATAAAGCAACTTGAAGTTAGTTTGCAAACTTAGATGCACCTAAAGTTATTAACGGTTTACGATGATCCACACGTAAATTTTGCTAGAAAACGTTTGCTATAAATTGATTCGCTTATTTCTATGAACCAGCTTCAACTATTGCCTTTGAAAAATAGTATTATGCCTTTGATATGCATTACTCTTTTTCAATGTATTCAATACATCCTGTTGTGATGCTTAGGTTATACACACCGCTAACTATACAGTCAACTAGCTATGCAACAAACCAAAGGCTACTAATATCGGTTCGACACTACGTCGCTACAGCATGCCTATTCGAACACGACAATCTACGCCATATATCAGACAAAGGTAAGCTCTAAGGCAAATAATATGTTATCATAAACATGCATTTCATTAAATCTTGAATAATTCTAGAACAAATAATAATAATAATAATAATAATAATAATAATAATAATAATAATAATAATAATAATAATAATAATAATAATAATAATAATAATAATAATAATAATAATAATAATAATAATAAAACAAGGATGTTCAAAGATACAGAACCATAGACATTACCAAGTCTGCTTAAACCCAAAACAAGACTACCCATTCACATAACAAGACTACCCAGAACCGGATCAATACACCATGCCCTTTAGCTTCTCTATGAACAACAGAAGCTCCTGTGCTCGCTTATGTTTGTTCATAACCTTAACCAATAGCTCTGCGGCTTCCGTCAGGTCCTCAGTTTGCAGCTTGGTTAGTTGTGAGATGCTTTGCACACAAGAGCCAAATGGGTATAAAAGCTCCAGTTCTCCAATAACGTAATCCCTCTCGGCTACACGAGCTCTGATCTCTTGCACCGCCTTCACAAGTTCTCCTCCGTCTACCATCACAACACTGATCTCCCTTCGAAACCGGACAATCATCATGTCACGACTAGGTGACACTAGCGAGTTCTTCAAAATGGCATGTGTTTTCATTTTTTCTATTTTCTTATCTATACCCTTGATTTTTTCCGCTTTGGTTTCAAGTAAAACTTAGTTACTATGTGTGTATTTTAAAGGAGATATTTACTATAAGTAAGTTAAATTATTACTTTAGCTTATTCAACACACTTGGTTAGTACCTTGATTTGACACCCATCCTATAGCAACCAAGTCCATTGAACACTAATGATGTGTTTATCTTTCCCAGAGCTAGCATTAAATGAAAGAACCTTTCAAACATTTGCCTTTTCATTTTGCCTCCTTTTTTTCTTCCCCTATTTTTTCCAACATGCAATTCTATATAATTCTTAGCAATAAAAGCAGTTCCGGATATATATGAAACCCATCCTATAAAGATCCAAGTCCATTGAACACTAATGATGTGTTTATCTTTCCCAAGAGCTAAGATTAAATGAAAGAACCTTTCAAACATTCGCTTTTCATTTTGCCTCACTTTTTTTTTCTTCCCTATTTCGCTTTTCCAAAGATGTCAAGGAAAAGGAAAAAAAAATAAAATAAAAAAATTGTGTACATCACAACTCCAAAATTTTCCTTATTTTTTATTTTTACTAAAACTTATTCTTATTCTATACTTGCTTACAGCATCTAACTTTTTTTTTTTTTTTTTTCTTTGAATACTGCAGGTTCTCTTTTTGGCCATAATGATACAAGGGGAGGGGACATGCCATGACATTATTTGGAACGTTTTTACATTAAAGTTAATTCGGTAGAAATATTGTACATTTATTTTACCCGTTGTGTGTTGCCTTTAAGATAGACCGCGAAAATGGTCACACAAACATTGTGATAATCGCCATGCATCGTTAAGTTGTGAACGCTTTCATGTATCAGTAAAAACGACACATTAACTTTAGTTTGTTACGTGAACTGATTGCAGTGTGACAAAGTAGCAGTGTTTATTTGTGTAGGTAACATTAAATATGACTAAATAATACATCGGCTAATAGTACGAAGAAAGTGACAACTAATACACAAATTAAAAGCATGATCCATTCTAATTTAAAAGCTTGAAAACCCGGTAATCGTTCTAAAACCAAAAATTATTACCAGAAACCGATATTATAAAAAACAGCAAAACGGAACCGAACCCTTGGCAACGCGCGGGCTACCCAGATCGTGTACACTTCTTTAGAAGTCGTTTTAATTATATTTTGCATCGGCAAGGAAAATTTGTCGAGTAGTTGTAATATCGTTTTACTTAATCCTGCCCTTAACAGATTTGATGCAAAAGGTTATTATTTACATTATTTTGATTGCATCCGTCTAAAGTTCCGCTGCTCCATGCTTTTGAATTTATTTCTTCAACGACTACATGTGGCACAAAAGTACGCAAATGCAAAAGAAATTTTTTAAGAAAACCCGCCGTAGCGCGGTGGCAGGTTTCGAACTCGTTAAAACATATAACTCAAAATGGAACATGAAGGGGAACCATTGTAACAACTCTATATCTTACGGTGATTAGACCTATATGGCTATATTTAGTGATTTTATTCTAAATTGTACAATTACAAACACATGTTAAAGTGAAACAGTATTATATGGCATTAACCTTAGTTTCCTTTTAACAACTTTTTTAATTTTAATCCTTAAAAACCGTAGAAGTTGTCAATAACTCAATATGATAAGCCCCAAAACACATAACACAAAACCAACTTTGCCGCCATTAACAACCTCAACGATATTTCAAAAACCCAACCAACAATAACCGCCAAACCAACCACCATGACAACACCCATAACTCCTATCACCTCAATATCACCGCACCACCGCGTAACGCCCCCACCTCCACCCACTTCCATAACGGTCAATAACGACCGATACTTTTCGACCCATCCCACAATTCTACTCCTCAACCAATGCTCAAATCCAAAACAACTCAAACAAATACATGCCCAAATGCTCCGTACAGGGCTGTTCTCCGACCCCTTTTCGGCTAGTACGCTAGTCTCGGCTCTTGCCTTTTCTGATTTTAGAGAAATTGGTTATGCGCATAAGGTGTTTGATGAAATTGCTAAACCGAATGTGTATACTTGGAATGTGCTTATTAGGGCTTATGCGTCGAGTGAAGAGGCGATTGAAAGTGTTTTGATGTTTAAAAGGATGATTTGTGGAGGTGAAGTGTTGCCTAATAAGTTTACTTTTCCGTTTGTGATTAAAGCGTGTGCTGAGATGTTGGATGTTAGGTTAGGGAGGTGGTTCATGGGATGGTTGTTAAGATGTCACTTGGTTCAGATGTTTATGTACTTAATTCTCTAATACATTTTACGTCGTGTGGGTGTTTGGATTTGGCGATAGGGTTTTTGTAATATGCGTGTGAGGATGTTGTTTCTTGGAATTCTATGATTACGGGTTTTGCACAGTGGTTGTGCTGATGAAGCGTTGAGTTGTTTCGTGAAATGCAAGGTGGGAGTTTGAAGCCGGATAAAGTGACGATGATGAGTGTGTTGACTGCTTGTACGAAAAAGTTGGACTTGGAAGTTGGGAGATGGGTGCATTCTAATATTGAGCGGAATGGGATTGGAGGCAGCTTGAATTTGAATAACGCGTTGCTTGATATGTATACAAAGTGTGGAAGCCTGGAGGATGCTAAGAAACATTTTGATAAGATGCGTGAGAAGGATATTGTGTCATGGACAACTATGTTAGTTGGGTATGCGAAATCGGGGGATTATGTTACAGCTAGGAAGTATTTTGATATGATGCCTAATCAAGATATAGCTGCGTGGAATGCATTGATCTCGGCTTGTGAACAAAGTGGTAACCCAAAAGAAGCATTGGCTATTTTCAATGAACTAAAAATGAGCAACAAAGCGGAACCTGATGAAGTTACTTTAGTTAGTACTCTATCAGCGTGTGCTCAAGTGGTAGCTATGGATGTCGGTAGGTGGATCCATGTGTATATCAAGAAATATAACGTTAAGCTCAGTTGTCATCTTGCAACTTCACTGATTGATATGTATTCAAAATGTGGTGATCTTAACAAGGCTTTAGAGGTGTTCAGTTCTGTTAATAACAAAGATGTGTTTGTTTGGAGTGCGATGATTGCTGGTCTTGCGATGCATGGTCATGGAAGAGATGCGATAGATTTGTTCAACAAAATGCAGGAATTTAACATCAGACCTAATGGTGTCACTTTCACGAATTTACTTTCTGCTTGTAGCCACACAGGATTAGTGAAAGAGGGTCAGGATTTCTTCAAGAGAATGGAGCCCGATTATGGAATTATACCTGGCGTCAAACACTACGCTTGTATGGTGGATATGTTGGGACGTGCGGGTCATTTAGAAGAAGCTATAGAGTTAATAAAGACAATGCCAATGGCTCCTTTGGCTTCTGTTTGGGGCGCTCTGTTAGGTGCATGCAAACTCCATCTAAATGAAGAGGTTGCGGAACAAGCTAGTGCTCGTTTGCTTGAATTGGAACCATGGAACCATGGGGCATACGTGCTTTTGTCTAATATATATGCAAAATTGGAAAAATGGGATAAAGTTGCTGTTACTGAAAAGCGTATGAAAGATGTTGGATTAAAGAAAGAACCAGGGTGTAGCTCGATTGAGGTAGATGGTAGTTTTCATGAGTTTATTGTTGGAGATAACACACCCACAATCCAAAAGAATATATTCCAAGTTAAATGAGGTTTTGAGAAGATAAAGTTAATTGGGTATGAGCCAAATAGGTCTCAAGTGCTTCAATGTGTTGAAGAAGAAGATATGCAAGAACAAGCGTTACATCTTCATAGCGAGAAGTTAGCTATTGCCTTTGGACTCATTAGTTTGAAAAGGGTCAACCAATTCGGGTTATGAAGAATCTTCGTGTTTGTGGGGACTGTCATACTGTTGCTAAGTTGATTTCAAAGGTTTATGACAAAGAGATTTTGCTGAGAGACCGTTACAGATTTCATTATTTCAAAGCAGGGGACTGCTCATGTAATGACTATTGGTAACTGGTGAATTTTCCATTTAAGAATTTGTAGGAGTTTGATAGATTATAGAACCTGGTCCATGATAGAAGATGATTATATATGATATAGAATTGTGAAATATCTGTATTAATATAATAGTAATACTTTTGTTTAACTAAACACCAAATGTGTCAAATTGTTAGTTTCCATTTTTTAGCTGTTAATATCCATATTAGTTACTTATGATTAATACTGGTCAAAGTATTGCTTACATGTCAACTTAACTCTCAAGCGAAACTCATTTCATCTGTCATCCCACCTAACCCACTCCGCTCGCCATCTTTAATTTTGCTGTGATGTGAGACTGGCTGAAGAGTCACATTTAGCAACAAATTTATAGCAACCACAAACCTATAAATGGAGATTAAACTGCAGACTGTAGAACACCATTTCCATTATTAGGGAGATGATTTGCACACTCCACAAAATGATTGGGACACTCTAAATTATAGTGTTTGGACATTTATACCTCACATGGGTGAAAATGTAAGGGTTACAGTGAGGGTATAAATGTCCAAATACCATAATTTAGAGTGTCCCAATAATTTTGTGGTGTGTGCAAATCACCTCCCTTTCCATTATGCTCACCAACTTCCAGACATAGTCATAGCCTATACGGGTAGTTTGATACTTATTACGAGTTCATAGGATTCAAGTTCTCATTTGAGTAAATGTCTTGGCCCTTAAAGTGCAGCACTGCATCACGATGCTCTACACTACTAATTTAGGATTCAGTCAACTCAAGTGTGACGATAATATCATATACGGGTAGTTTGATACGTATTACGAGTTCATAGAAACCAAAAAGAATGATAATCAGAATCCCAGAAAGCTTCATAACATCTAGAGATTTAAACCGCAGGATTTACAGCTCTTAATTTGCAAACTAAAAATTATGTACCTATTAGACTAAACTTTAGGCCCCAACGAGAGGTAATTTGTCTATGTACATGAACAACCTCTTTGAGTTCTCTGCCGAGATTATGGCTTGCTCAATTATGTCACTGCTTTCAACACAGGTCCAGAGATCAGTTAAGTTCACTCCTTTCAGACTTTTCCTGCAGAACGGGCATGATAGTGATCGCCCATGCCTAGAAAACAAAAACAAAGGTCAAACTATTAGCTTTATAATTTGCAAGAAGTTTCTAGAGGATACCTTTTACAGAAACTTATGTCAAGCTGAATACCTAGAAGTTTTAGCTTGAAATAGTGAAAAAATAGAGAAAACGATTCAGATGTAAAATAAACAGTTGATCTTAAAACATAAACCCATAATCCTAAATTGCTGAAATGGTCAACAGTTGACCAATAGTATCCTGAACTACTTCAACCAATCGTAGGTTGAGCGTTGTTACAGGTTTCATCAAAATGGACAATATGTGGATTATCTAATCTATGTAACATCTAGGCATGATAATGTCCATCATTGGACTAGTAGTAATAAGAAAACGACGACGTTTGCTATGCCTATGTGGCACCCCAAAGACGCGTCTTCCCTTATTATCCTCACCCCGAAGACGCGTGCTATGCTATGACTATGGGAGAACTCAGTCGTTGAGACAGCCGAGTTGTGTAATTGTTGTGTGTGTGTGTGTGTGTGTTAAATGGTTTTTGTGGGGTATATTTGTGTTTAAGTGGGGTATGTTGGTGGTGGAGAAAGAAAATGATGTGACGCTGAGGTGGCGGTGGTGAAGTTGGTTGTTTTTACCACTAGCCTTAGGGTCAAATATTGAGTTTCATGCTAGCTGAGACAAAGCTACGGAAATTACCCAGTCAAAGTGTAAGCTATAACAAAAGAAAAATAAATCTTACCAATCACGATAGCACTTCAAGCATAGTGAATGAGTACAGTTGGGCAACACCACTTTGCCATTTGTTTCCATGCAAATCCCGCATTCGGCTTCTCTTTCTACATCCGCATCCGAGAGCTTTCCATTGCCCAACTCGTCCATTCGTGAGTATCTCTTCAACAAAATCTCCTTCTGTTTCCTCTCCTCCAAATCTGTGATCCCACTTTGGAGTTGCATAATTGAAGGAAATACAACACCTGTTCACATAAACTCATACATTTCATGAATTCCTAACACCAAGTTCCAACACGAATTTACACTTTTCCAGTTTCTCACCGTAAAATTGCCTGAGACTTGCCCTTTTTTCATGAACATGCATGGTTGTTTTTCCATCAGCATATATCTGTATCAATAAGCATTTTGCAACTCAAGTTAACAAATAGTCAGTCATTTATTGTATTTGTCCACAAAGTGCTTATCAACATGGGTTGGAACCCAATTAGCTTGTGTCATGTGCCGCCTCACTCAATCACAACCAATCATGTCATCTGCATTATGCCAACATGAATGGATGGAACTAGAGGTGTTTGGATTGTTATTTGGGGGAGATTATCCGCATTCTTCTTAGAGATAGAGCAAAATTTTGAAAATACGCATTTCATAACTTTTCAAAAACCATTTTCTAACACCTATATTAAACATTCACTTAAGTGGACAAGTTACATAACTGATTGGGTATCAGACTATCAGCATGACCTCATGTAAACTAAATCCTGAAACAAATACAATAACATGTACCATATAAATAAAAACGCGGATTAAACCAAAAGCTCCTGCAATTTTACAATCTGCCCATGGAAAAAGACAGGGGAAAAAGTCTGCAGCTGGACTAAAATACAGTCTCATTTGAATACATCCTCCATTATCATCCTTAATTGTATTTAATGCCCTGAATAACATCACAAAATCATAATAAATTCACAAGTCCTGGTGCCAATATAGAAAAAAATCAACATGACCCTATATAAGAGGTTGTTTTAAGATTTTGCTTATTTGAGTGCTCATTTGTTTATTGTCAAAGCAAATCACCACTTTGAAGTGTTTACATAAAACTGTTAATTTGTCTGGTTTTTAACGGGGTGTTTGACATTGCGTTTTCAAAACAGATTATGCTTTTCCAAAACTGCTTTGAACCTCTAAAAAAATTGCAGATAATCACTTTTCTCAGGGAAAAAAAAGGTTTTCCAAACATTATTTTCTGATTATCTGCGTTTTGCAAGTGCAATAATTAAATAAGCACCCCCTAAATCATGGTAAACACTAAACAGCTAAACATCAAGCCCAAAGAGTGAAAATCCCACAATCTACCAATAAGAAAACTAAATTCACCATTACAAAGCACTCAAAACACTATAAACTTTTTTTGAACAACAAATATTCATCACACACAGAATAAACTTGATAAGCCCTATAAAAACATTAGAAAAAGAAAAAGGTACTTACAAAGTATTAGCATGTTGAATATCAGCTTCAACAGCTTTAAGTGAATCCTTATAATTTTTCCTCATTACTACAAAACTATACTTCAAGAAAGAAAAAAAAAAAAAGTAAAAAACACTTGAATCAAAATAAAAACCCCATGAAATTTATTCTAACACAATTCAAACACAAATTTCGATAAACATTGAAAATCCCAAAGTTACTGATTTCGATAAATCCACTTTTATTTTGCCTCGAAAATATAATTGATTTCTGCGCCTAGTAATGCCACTATGGGTATGTTTTGCAAAATCACCGCTGTAAGTTGTATCAGAAATGTAAATCAGAAATTGTGAAGTTGTTAACGCAAAATCAATATATATGAATTCATGTTCGTATCTTTTTCAATAAAAGTGTTTAGTAAGTTAAATTAAATATAACTATAAGACGTAAAACGACGTAAAAGGACGTATACATAATTATAAACAAATGTTTAGAGGTATATCAAGAATTTAAAGTTTTAACAATTCCAAAATGTTTAAAAGCTTCATGAATCGCCTTTTCATTTAGAGCTATTTGTTTGAAATAAAGGCTTGAGTTAACGATTCAAACGTATCCAAACAATTTATTTATTTTAAAGAGATTATTTTATAACAAAATTTAACAACTCCCAAATAAAGTTTCTCGCAAACACGCTCTCTACGACTCACGATTCTTACATAAGAACTGTGCACTTTTTATTCTTTTTAGCTTTATATATTTATTTTATTACTTTTGTTATTATTCCGTAACTATCTTGTTTGGAGATGGGTTTATAATTATGACATTTACTAAAATAAGTTTTGGCATTGTGTGAGTTTTCGTGCGACGTTTGCAATTTTTAAGGGTTTTGCTAAACTAAATCAAATTAATTAACCTATTATGATAAACTGTTGACACCACAAGACAAATGGCATGAAAAATATGCTTATTTTCTTACATACCGTTTAGTGAATTGCTTCACAACACTCCAAATGATATGTGTTAGTTGTATGTATTTTTTTATTACCTGTAGTTTTCCGTGACATCATTATTCTATATGTAAATACCGCAATCTCTTACCTATCAAACACTCTCCCAAAAGTATATAATTTGATGAATTAAGATTGTATCTTGATTTGAATAATGGTTAAAGTTGTAAAAATTGAAATAAAATAAAATAAACCCCACTAAAAATATAAAGATAAAACTCATAAAAATATATGAAAATGGATGTTGAATTAAAGAAAGACAAAATTTTAAAATATGGTGAAATTAGATTATAAAAAATAAATTATATAAAAGATATTTCAATTTAAAAATAAATATGATTTTTAGTTGGTGTCGATACATATCACTTTATAATCGGAGCCCTAATCTTCATTTTTAGTGGTTAGTAGAAGCTGGAGTTTGTTAAAAAGTAGCGATACGCTATCTCACGATTAAAGTTCTCTTTATCTTAATTTTGATTAGGAGTTAGACTGAAATAAGATTTAACTTTACATGCATTATAATATAGTATAGATTAATTAGTAACCTATTGCTTTCAGGTTCCAACCGCTCATTCTTGTTAGTGCTTCCTGCTAGAGATAATTTTACCAAAGATGAACATAATTACATCACGTACCATGTAAAAGTTCTTGGATTTTCATACCCGTAAATATGAGGGACCTTGGTGATTCACATTCAGTTTTAAGTCCACCAAAACATATTTATAGGCATGGTGAGATTCATTTAAACAAGGGTCGTATTGATATAATTCATTCCTTTTGGTATAACTTGAGGTTTGTTTTATGAAAAGGGTGCAAAATAAAAGTTTGTTGATGGTGTAAGTTTTAACTTGTTCACTGAATGAGACATGTGTACTGGAATAGTGGATGGAATAGACCTCTTTGTGGGCCAAAAATAGTGACCGAAATGGCCACCCGTATACAAACAAGAACAGGCGTCTTCTTGCGTTGCGATATTTGTTACTCAGTAACTAAATTTATTTACTATAAAGTACGAAAAGTAGATGCAATATCAAAATATAAAAGCAAAATAAATATCATTTTAAAAACACACTAAACTAAAAATATTATTGTGAAATGAGATATGTTATAACATAAACACAAAATTTAAGTTATCATAAACATATGTTTATAAATTTATCTTTTACCCTCTAAAAGTATTTGCTTGTAATTTAAATTGTAAATTTTGAATGTACTGTGAAAATTTGAGTGTATTACAAAATTTAAGTTATTTTGTAGTTAAGATTTTCAAAACTTGTAGCATGATTAGATTCTAAGCGTAATTAATTTAGACACTTTCAAAATTGATTGAGATAATTCGATTCATGTATTAAATATTTGTACAATAATGATATTAAACGCTTTCAGATATTAAAGTGTCATAAATCATCTCCCTATTATAAAACATTTTTTGTAAAACTATACTATCTCTACTACTTATAACGACGCATAAATTTTCTTAACTTAAAATTCTTAAATTTGAGTGATGTGTAACACCTATAATACCCCTTACAAAACAAATTTAAATGGAAAGTTTACTCATTGTAATAATTCGGTTTAAATGACAAGTTTTAAAATATTCTTGATTAAAAATGGTAACAATATCCACCACTAAATTAATAGTTTAAGTATGGTTGAATCTCAAACTTTTTCATTTTTCGTTTATAACTCATGATTTTTTTACTCATGAACGACTACAAATTAAACTCCAAGTGTTGTATCCAGTGTCACACCAAACACAAGTTCACAAGATAATTATTTGTCGTTATACAATCGCTTTCTTTAATATTAATCTAGTTATTTAGATGTAAGGGTTGTTTGTTAAAAATATTTTCTTAATTGTAAATTAAATGTGTTTCTATTCACTTTTTATATGTAGTTGAGATAAACCTAAATTACTCATTTTATTTTTTTGACTTTAAAAACTCGTTGATTTTAATAACATTGATAACATCAAATAATATCACATTTTTTGTTTATCAGTATCCTATGTTGTTGCTTTGTTTTATCTTATCTTAACTACATTATAATGCATTTAGGACATTCCTAAAAAGGAAGTTTTAAAAAAATAAGCCTACACACTTACTATAAAAGGAAGACTTAAAATTCAATACACTTTATTATTAAAATTTAAATGCAGACGTTTCAATTAAATTAAATTTAGTTTTCAAATCATTTATAGGCCATTATTAAAACGCAGAATCGCTTAAAAATCATTATTACCAATAATGATTATTAAAATATATAACAACATCCACTATATAAATATACACAAACCATTTCATATCTCTCACACACATCTAAAACATCAAAGAATAAAGCCGGTGTAGTAATATTTAGTCATAGGGTCGCCGCTAGTTTTGTATAATTATGGTACTTAATTATTTCTTATTTGCATAATAGGATTTAATGGAGCATTAGAATGGAAGATGCGAAAACTAATCAGTTTGAAGAAAACTTTGAAGAAATTTGGAATCAATACTTTTATGACGTAGAGGTACTTGTCTCCATGCCGTAATTAGTGAAGAGTTTGAAGCGAAATCAAGACGTAACTTCTACGCCGCATTGGCATACTTGCCTTTACGTCGTAGACATTTTGGATTATTGGGCATTTATCTGATATAGCTTCTACGACGTAGATACATCATTTCCTTTACGCCGGAGACAATGATGAATCGAAGAATAAAAGGCATAAAGAATTGGAGTCCTTTGGAGGAGATTTGAGAAGAATAATCAAGGAAGAATAAACTTTTGAGATGCCATCATTTCAAATCGAGATGTCACTATGTTTTCTATCGAGATGTCACTAGGTTTAATATCGAGTAAATGCATTTATGTACATCATTTCATATCGAGATATCACTAGGTTTTCTAAACGATCCTAGCAGCTCCATGTGTACATATTTTCTATGCATTAGGTATAGAGAACCATAACTAATATGTTTTTACCTTTTATAAACACTAGAAAAAACTAGTTGAATTCTTTGTATTTTAAAGACCAAATAACCATAATAAAAATGTGTAAAATTATCGATTCTACTTTTTTTCATGCAGTAATAATGGGTATGATAATTGTTTGAGCAAATTCCCAAAATAAAAAAAAGTCTTGTATAGTCAGTTAAATGGTGGCATTTTTAGGCTTTTTCCATTTTTTGGCCACGCTCGATCGCTCAATCGCTCGACTTGACCAAAATTTTGACACGTGTCATTCTTTTAATTGGTCATTAACTGCTGACTGATCGTTCAACATCGTTGACTCCACAATTTTTGACATCGTCATTCCTATGTACTTTCTCGAAAAAAGTACAAAAGAATGACACGTGTCAAAATGAAGGAATGAACAATTGATTAATGATCTAATTAAAAATGGGAAAAGGCAAATGGAAGTAACGAAAAAAGGATAAGGGTTGACTTTTGGCTAATGGGATTCTTAATTTTTTTTACATATAAGTGTGAAGATATTATCCAAATTTTATAGTTATATACATATAAGCGAAACATTTGTTACACATATAAGTGTAGCTTTATTAGAGACGGATCTACTTGGTAACAATGGGTGGCAAGTGCCCTCGCATTTGCCAAGAAAAAGTCACGATTTTAGTGTAATTTTTAAAATTTTGACCATTTTCAAAGTCATTCCCACTCAAAATCCAAATGCCCCCACCCACATACTAAAACCCAACATTCAACACTCTAAAACTTTATAAATCCATCATTTTAAAGTAAAAATACTCGATTTATCATTACGATCCTCGTTTTTTTTCCGCATTCTATTGTTGTCGTCAAAAAAATTTTTGCCCCCCACATTCTCATTTCCTGGTTCCGCCACTGGCTTTATTGTAATTGTACACACTTTTTTTTGAACGACAAATTTATATAAACTAGCAAGAAGCTAGAAAGAACATTACAAAGAAATCAAATGAGGATTTTTCGTCCAACTCTCCAAAGAAAACAAACTATTACATCTACTAGAACACCAATTAAAAGAATGCGACACTATATCATCAAAAATCACAGAACGTCTCGGAGGGTTCACTGCAAAAATAGCTTGGTTCCGAACGCCCAAAGATGCCACCGGGCTATGTAAAAACTCCTTCCAAAATTAACTTGAGTCTAGGCGGGGCGAATAGCGAAAACCAAGCAACCCAATCAAAAGGACAATAAGTCATGCCAATCCAAGTCCCACCAACGACAAATCCTCGCGAAAGACAAGTGAGCAAAATCACATCAAACATAATATGATGAATATCCTCTCGAACCAAGCCACATATCGGGCATGTAGAGGAATCCAAAACCACTCCTCACGAATAAGATTACATCCGTCGAAGGCGATCAAGTCGAAAGCACGCCAAGCAAAAACGTCAACCTTAATCGGGATATATTTCACCCATCTCGTTGCATTGGTATCTGAAGGGAGAAGAATATCGTCTAAATTATACGAACCTCTTTAACACGAAACTCACCTTCGCCATTCAAATCACAAATCCATCTATCCTTAGAAGAAGAAAGAGTATGTAACTCGATAAAGAATTTAAGTCATCCCTCGCCGCTTCAACTCCATCACGCACAGATCTTCGAAAGGTGACATCTATGGAGGAAGATCCCAACTATGTGGATTAATTTTTAAAGTATTTGTGACACATATTAATGTAGCAAACTTATTATATATATAAAAAAAATATCCACACTTGACCATATCGTAGCAAAATAAGTGTAGAAAATAGAAGTATTTTTTTGTAATGAAGTCTTATATCTTATATTCTCGAATGTCTCTATGCTTTTGGGATTTTATATTTCCATGCATATGTATGCTTTCATGCATTTATATGTCACCTATACATTTTCCTATATGCACATATGTTTTTATGTTGTTGTTCTGTATATGTAGAATCGTAGAGGGAGGTAAATACGGTCTTTTTAACTAACTTGAAGTTTAATACTTATAGTCTCAAAGATCAACAAGTAATTATGCAATAATAACAATCGCTACATAATCACAACCACAATATATAAAGTGAGTAAAGAGACACCACGATATATACTAGTTAGAGATGTGGGTTAATATCATACGTACGTCCAGTTGCGAATCTACGATACCGATACCATTACTAAGTATAATCTTTATGGTGGATTACAAATCGTTACAACTTTACTCCACCGATGTGCACAAAGATCGACGCTCACTAAGAAGAGCTACTCCCAACGGTATTCCGCCGAAAACAACCCACAAGAATCTCGTGATTCAACTTAATCACTAAGACTACAAAGACTTCCCCATTGGAAGTATCAAACCGCAAACTAGATCTTCTCCGATCTAGGCTTGATCACAAAATACAAGACTTTACAAACTTAAAACCACGTCGAATGAATAATAGTTGTATGTTCAAACCAAGCCCTAACCTAACCTAGAGACTCGATTCTAATAGAAAAGGTATAGATAAGAAAACCTTCGACACAATTCATAAGAGTGGATTAGGTTCTTGTAAATCTCTCTTGCGGAAGAAGTGATATTTCAATTAAGGATATACGAGAAGTTTAGATCACAATAATAAAGTAGACTTAGATGGTAGAGTGAAAAAAAAAATTAGGGAGAAAGAATGTATAGTAGCAAAAGGTAAGTAACAAATGACAAGACTCGAGTTTTTTGTAAAATAATGCCTTTTACAAGACTCTTTGCAAATATGAGTTCATTTCAATTTCTTTTGGGAAAATAGGTCTTTTAAAAAAAATTAAAAAAATATATATATAGACCCCACCACCAAGGCTTCATATTTCTTTGAATTCTTTCCGCTTTTTAGCTAAAAACCTGGAAAATTTAGTGCACTTGTGGGATTAGTTCACACCTTGTAATGGGTTAGAGGTACGGAGTGTACACCTACAAGGTCCATGAACACCCGACTCTTATAGTGGTTTGTATTGGTAGTACTAGTGGAAAAGCACCGCTTGTGGAAAGTAATCGCTTGTGGTTTCCAGCGATGGCGTGTTTCCAATCGGGCGCTGCGAAAGTACCGCTAGAGGTATGAAAGCACCGCTAGAGGTATGAAAGTACCGCTAGTGTTAGCATCTTTGCTAAATGGCGATTATAACCGCTTTATGACCACGCTTAATTGGTCATGTAACCACTAACGGCTATAATGGGGATAGTTATGAGGTGATTAATGGGCGATTAATCCTCATAATTCCATTTTGAACGGTTGAGAGTAATCTCCTATAAATAGGAGATCGATTATGCATGAAAGAGATACGTGAAAACGATTAACACTTATAAGCGCAAGGGTTATAGAATTGTGCCTAATTCCATAACGCATTTGGTCTTATCCCAAGTAGATATTCGTGCAACCCGGGCATTAGGGTCGAATAGTTTACTTTGGAAAGTGATCACACGATTCAAGTGATATCCGATAACCCCTAGTGGCATTTGTTTCACGAATTGATTATCTTACCGCTCGGGAGCTTGAAGCCAACAATCAAAGTAAACTATTTTGTGATAATCCATGGCAACCGCCGCAATGAAACACATGGCTTCAAACTTTGCCAAGCCGGACAAGTTTGAAGGGTGGACTTTAGGAGGTGGCGAAGAAGATGCACTTCTTGTGTCAAGCATGAGTGTGGTCTATGTGCCGACTACTCCTATTCCACGATGATGGGGATGATGCTACTGTGGAGCGGATCCCGAGGAGGAGCAAATGGGAGAATGATGACTACATATGCAGGTCTTATTCTCAATGGTATGTCGATGCTCGCTTGATATTTATCGAATTTTGAATCTTCCAAAGAACTGGATTCCTTGGATGCCAAATATATGGTCGAGGATGCATCAAGTAAGAAGTTCCTTGTTAGTAATTTCACAAATTACAAAATGACTTATTCAAGACCAGTTATGGAACAATACAATGAACTTCTTGGAATACTTGGAAGGTTTACACAACACTAAATGAACATGAATAAGGCTATCAAAGTCTCTTGTGTCATTGACAAACTCCCTCCTTCATGGAAAGATTTCAAGCATACTTTGAAACATATGAAGGAGGAGTTAACTCTTGTTGAGTTGGGCAGTCATCTGCACATTGAGGAATCTCTCAAGGTGCGGGATAATGACAAGCCAAAGAGTAGCAATGCTATCGACCATCTTGTCAATATGGTGGAGCATAACAACTCCACGGTACAATGATAACAAAGGCAAACGAAATATCATGATAACACAAAGGCGCATCTTAACAAGAAGGCAACTCCTACTTGTTGGAAATGCGGCAAGACCGGTCACATTAAAAGGGCGCAAAGGTGTTAAATTGGTGGTAAAGCCAATGGATCGAGCACTAATGGGAAAATCCGCATTTCATAACTTTTTAGAAACCATTTTCTAACACCTATATTAAACAATCACTTGAGTAAGTGGACAAGTTACATAACTGATTGGGGTATCAGACTATCAGTATGACCTCAACATAAACTAAATCCTGAAACAAATACAATAACATGTACCATATAAATAAACACACGGATTAAACCAAAAGCTCCTGCAATTTTACAATCTGCCCATGGAAATAGACACGGGAAAAAGTCTGCAGCTGAACTAAAATGCAGTCTCATTTGAATACATCCTCCATTATCATCCTTAACTGTATTTAATGCCCTGAATAACATCACAAAATCATCATAAATTCACAAGTCCTGATGCAAATCTAGAATAAAATCAACATGACCTTATATAAGAGGTTGTTTAACATTTTGCTTATTTGAGTGACTAATTTGTTTATTGTCAAAGTAAATCAACACTTAAAAGTGTTTACATAAAAAAATTTGTCTGGTTTTCGGGGTGTTTTGACATTGTGTTTTCAAAACAGATTATGCTTTTGCAAAACTGCTTTGTATCTCTAAGAAAATGCAGACAATCACTTTTTTCAGAAAAAAAAAAAAAAAAAAGGTTTCCCAAAAATGATTATCTGCGTTTTGCAAGTGCAATAATTAAATAATATCGTCAAAAACACAATCTCAAACGCCCTCTAAATAAGCACTCCCTAAATCATGGTAAACACTAAACAGCTAAACATCAAGCCCAAACTGTGAAAATGGCACAATCTACCAGTAAGAAAACTAAATTCACCATTACAAAGCACCCAAAACACTATAAACTTTTCTTGAACCACAAATAATCATCACACACAAAGACATAAACCCATGACAAACTTTGATAAGCCCTATAAAACATCCCAAAAAAAAAAAAAAAAAAAAAAAAAGGTACTTACAAAGTATTAGCATGTTGAATATCAGCTTCAAGAGCTTTAAGTGAATCCTTATAATTTTTCCTCATTACTACAGAACTATACTTCAAGAAAAGAAAAAAACACTTGAATCAAAATAAAAACCCCATGAAATTTATTCAAACACAAATTTCGATAAACATTGAAAATCCCAAAGTTACTGATTTCGATAAATCCACTTTTATTTTGCCTCGAAAAATATAATTGATTACTGCGCCTAGTAATGCCACTACGACTCACGATTCTTACATAAGAACTGTGCTCTTTTTATTCTTTTTAGCTTTATATATTTATTTTATTCGTTTAAATACATTTGTTATTATTATTCCGTAACTATCTTGTTTGGAGATGGGTTTATAATTATGACATTTACTAAAATAAGTTTTGGCATTTGTGTGAGTTTTCGTGTATAATAATACATTCTATCTTTGTTTGGATACGTATCGTGAGCTTATCAAACTATCTTTTACTTTGCATGTTTACAGACTTGTCATATGTTGATGTATGTTTTGCAACGAGTTTTTTTGGGAGGTTTTGAAGTAATTAACGTCCAGTGTTTTGCATGCATTGATTTGAAACAAGCAACTAACGTTTGCAATTTTTTAAGGGTTTTGCTAAACTAAATTAAATTAATTAACCTATTATGATAAATATAAAAGGTAATTTGTAGTTTATTTATTGTGCATTTAATATATGATTATTTTTAAGTAAAGGTGGTAAAATGGGTGGGTCCGGACGAGAAATTTAAAATGGAGTGCAATTTAAAAGCAGCAAGCAAAGTAGGCAGTGTGTCAAACACAGCGTGTTATACAAACCGACAATAAAATCTTAAAATGATGAAATAAATTCTTAAACGTAATATTTTATTTATATTAAAAACTTAAATATATTATATATAAAAAAAACTTTAAAATGATCGTAATGTTTTATAATTGAGAAAAAAAATGTGTCAAGTTAGTCTTGGTTTAAGTTTTCGATAAATTTCACGTCGCTGATTTCAAAAAAAAAAAGGAAATTTAAATGTGCTAAATCTTTAAAATTTTGTCGTTTAAATTTAAATCTTTTCTTTGAAGACATTCTCACACCTCTAATTTTAAGATAGAAAAAATATGTTATTTAAGATAATTTGTATGTTTATTTATTGTGTGTTAAATAATAATTACTTTAAATATATAAATAATATGTTAATTAATTTGATTTAACCATTAGCCAGTGAGTAACGTTTAGCAAAACCTATTTTTTAAACTTGTAAATGAAATGTTACTTTTGGCACAAACAACTAGCGTTTACACCGATCAGAGTCACATATTTAGACAATTAAACACTTTTATATAGATATTAATTAGTAACCTATTGCTTCCAGGTTCCAACTGCTTATTCGTGTTAGTGCTTCCTGCTAGAGATAATTTTACCAAAGATGAACATAATTAGATCACGTACCATGTAAAAGTTCTTGGATTTTCATACCCGTAAATATGACGGACCTTGGTGATTCACATTCAGTTTTAAGTCCACCAAAACATATTTATAGGCATGGTGAGATTCATTTAAACAAGGGTCATATTGATATAATTCATTCCTTTTGGTATAACTTGAGGTTTGTTTTATGAAAAGGGTTGCAAAATAAAAGTTTGTTGATGGTGCAAGTTTTAACTTGTTCACTGAATGTGACATGTGTACTGGAATAGTGGATGGAATAGACCTCTTTGTGGGCCAAAAATAGTGACCGAAATGGCCACCCGTATACAAACAAGAGCAGGCGTCTTCTTGCGTTGCGATATTTGTTACTCGGTAACTAAATTTATTTACTATAAAGTACGAAAAGTAGATGCAATATCAAAATATAAAAGCAAAATAAATATCATTTTAAAAACACACTAAACTAAAAATATGATTGTGAAATGAGATATGTTATAACATAAACACAAAATTTAAGTTATCATAAACATATGTTTATAAATTTATCTTTTACCCTCTAAAAGTATTTGCTTGTAATTTAAATTGTAAATTTTGAATGTACTGTGAAAATTTGAGTGTATTACAAAATTTAAGTTATTTTGTAGTTAAGATTTTCAAAACTTGTAGCATGATTAGATTCTAAGCGAAATTAATTTATGCAACTTTCAAAATTGATTGATACACTCGATTCATGTATTAAATATTTGTACAATAATGATATTAAACTGCTTGTATATTAAAGTGTACAAATCATCTCCTTATTATAAAACATTATTTTGTAAAACTATACTCTCTCTACTACTTATAATGCATGCATAAATTTTCTTAACTTAAAATTCTTAAATTTGAGTGATGTGTAACACCTATAATACCCCTTACAAAACAAATTTAAATGGAAAGTTTTACTCATTGTAATAATTCGGTTTAAATGACAAGTTTTTAAAATATTCTTGATTAAAAATGGTAACAATATCCACCACTAAATTAATAGTTTAAGTATGGTTGGATCTCAAACTTTTTTCATTTTTCGTTTATAACTCATAGATTTTTTTTCTCGCAATGACTACAAATTAAACTCCAAAGTGTTGTATCCAGTGTCACACCAAAACACAAGTTCACAAGTATAATTATTTGTCGTTATACACCGTCGCTTTGCGCGAATATTAATCTAGTTATTTAGATGTAAGGGTTGTTTGTTAAAAAATATTTTCTTAATTGTAAATTAAATGTGTTTCTATTCACTTTTTATATGTAGTTAAGATAAACCTAAATTACTCATTTTATTTTTTTGACTTTAAAAACTCGTTGATTTTAATAACATTGATAACATCAAATAATATCACATTTTTTGTTTATCAGTATCCTATGTTGTTGCTTTGTTTTATCTTATCTTAACTACATTATAATGCATTTAGGACGTTTCTAAAAGGAAGTTTTAAAAAATAAAGCTCTGTAACTTCTACTATAAAGGAAGACTTAAAATTAATACACTTTATTATTAAAATTTAAATGCAGACGTTTCAATTAAATTAAATTAGGTTTCAAATCATTTATAGGCCATTATTAAAAGCGATGTCGCTTAAAAATCATTATTACCAATAATGATTATTAAAAACATATAGCGACATCCACTATATAAATATCACAAACCATTTCATATCTCTCACACATCTAAAACATCGTAAAAATAAGGTAGTGTAGTAATATTTAGTCGTAGAGATGCCATGGCATTCTTGCAGATACTCGCTAGTTTTGTATAATTATGGTACTTAATTATTTCTTATTTGCATAATAGGATTTAATGGAGCATTAGAATGGAAGATGCGAAAAACTAATCAGTTTGAAGAAAACTTTGAAGAAATTTGGAATCAATACTTTTATGACGTAGAGAGGTACTTGTCTCCATGCCGTAATTAGTGAAGAGTTTGAAGCGAAATCAAGACGTAACTTCTACGCCGCATTAGCATACTTGCCTTTACGTCGTAGACATTTTGGATTATTGGGCATTTATCTGATATAGCTTCTACGACGTAGATACATCATTTCCTTTACGCCGGAGACAATGATGAATCGAAGAATAAAGGCATAAGAATTGGAGTCCTTTGGAGGAGATTTGAGAAGAATAATCAAGGAAGAATAAACTTTTGAGATGCCATCATTTCAAATCGAGATGTCACTATGTTTTCTATCGAGATGTCACTAGGTTTAATATCGAGTAAATGCATTTATGTACATCATTTCATATCGAGATATCACTAGGTTTTCTAAACGATCCTAGCAGCTCCATGTGTACATATTTTCTATGCATTAGGTATAGAGAACCATAACTAATATGTTTTTACCCTTTTATAAACACTAGAAAAAACTAGTTAAATTCTTTATATTTTAAAGACCAAATAACCATAATAAAAAATTTGTAAAATTATCGATTCTACACTTTTTCATGTGTGGTAATAATGGGTGTGATAATTTTTTTTACACATATAAGTGTGAAGATATTATCCAAATTTTTATGGTTAAAAGAGTGGAAATTTTTTTTGAATATTCACGCCTAAAAGTGTGGCAAAATTACAAAAATTGTTTATAATAAAAGTGAAAACATTTATTACACATATAAGTGTAGCTTTATTCGAGACGGATCTCTTGGTAACAATAGAAGAGTGCACACATGGTTAATAAAAAGTTCTGATTTTAGTGTAATTTTTTAAAATTTTGACCATTTTCGAAAGTGCCTCCCACTCAAAATTCAAAATGCCCCCACCCACATCTAAAACCTAACATTCAACACTCTAAAGCTTTATAAATCATCATTTTAAAGTAAAATACTCGATTTATCATTCGATCCTCGTTTTTCCGCATTCTATTGTTGTCGTCAAAATTTTTTTGCCCCATTCTCATTTCTGGTTCCGCCACTGGCTTTATTGTAATTGTACACACTTTTTTTTTGAACGGCAATTTATATAAACTAGCAAGAAGCAAGAAAGAACATTACAAAGAAATCAAATGAGGATTTTTCATCCAACTCTCCAAAGAAAACAAACTATTACATCTACTAGAACACCAATTAAAAGAATGCGACACTATATCATCAAAAATCACAGAACGTCTCGGAGGGTTCACTGCAAAAATAGCTTGGTTCCTGAATGCCCAAAGATGGCACCAGGCTATGTAAAAAACTCCTTCCAAAATTAACTTGAGTCTAGACAGGAACCGAATAGCAGAAAACCAAGCAACCCAATCTGAAAAGGACAATAAGTCATGCCAATCCAAGTCCCACCAACGACAAATCCTGCGAAAGACAATCTGAGCAAAATCACATCGAAACATAATATGATGAATATCCTCTGGAACCAAGCACATATCGGGCATAGAGAGAATCCAAAACCACTCCTCTACGAATAAGATTACATACGGTGGGAAGACGATCAAGGCGAGCACGCCAAGCAAAAGCGTTAACCTTAATCGGGATATATTTCACCCATCTCGTTGCATTGGTATACGAAAGGAGAAGAATATCGTCTAAAATTATACGAACCTCTTTAACACGAAACTCGCCGCCATTCAAATCACAAATCCATCTATCCTTAGAAGAAGAAAGAGTGAGAACACGATAAAGAATTTAAGTCATCCCATCGCGCTCAACTCCATCACGAGATCTTGAAGGTGACATCTATGGAGGAAGATCCCAACTATGTGGATTAATTTTTAAAGTATTTGTGACACATATTAATGTAGCAAACTTATTATATATATAAAAAAAATATTCACACTTGACCATATCGTAGCAAAATAAGTGTAGAAAATAGAAGTACTTTTTGTAATGAAGTCTTATATCTTATATTCTCGAATGTCTATGCTTTTGGGATTTTATATTTCCATGCATATGTATGCTTTCATGCATTTATATGTCACCTATACATTTTCCTATATGCACATATGTTTTTATGTTGTTGTTACGTATATGTAGAATCGTAGAGGAGGTAAATACGGTCTTTTAACTAACTTGAAGTTTAATACTTATAGTCTCAAAGATCAACAAGTAATTATGCAATAATAACAATCGCTACCATAATCACAACCACAATATATAAAGTGAGTAAAGAGACACCACGATATATACTAGTTAGAGATGTGGGGTTAATATCATACGACGTCGATTGCGAATCTACGATACCGATACCATTACTAAGTATAATCTTTATGGTGGACTACAAATCGTTACAACTTTACTCCACCGATGTGCACAAAGATCGACGCTCACTAAGAAGAGCTACTCCCAACGGTATTCCGCCTTCGAAAACAACCCACAAGAATCTCGTGATTCAACTTAATCACTAAGACTACAAAGACTTCCCATTGGAAGTATCAAACCGCAAACTAGATCTTCTCCGATCTAGGCTTGATCACAAAAATACAAGACTTTACAAACTTAAAACCACGTCGAATGAATAATAGTTGTATGTTCAAACCAAGCCCTAACCTAACCTAGAGACTCGATTCTAATAGAAAAGGTATAGATAAGAAAACCTTCGACACAATTCATAAGAGTGGATTAGGTTCTTGTGAATCTCTCTTGCGGAAGAAGTGATATTTCAATTAAGGATATAGGAGAAGTTTAGATCACAATAATAAAGTAGACTTAGATGGTAGAGAGAAAAAAAAAATTAGGGAGAAAGAATGTATATTAGCAAAAGGTAAGTAACAAATGACAAGACTCGAGTTTTTGTAAAATAATGCCTTTACAAGACTCTTTGCAAATATGAGTTCATTTCAATTTCTTTTGGGAAAATAGGTCTTTTAAAAAAAAAATATATATATATATATATATATATATATATATATATATATATATATATATATATATATATATATATATATATATATATATATATATATATATATATATATATATATATACCCCACCACCAAGGCTTCATATTTCTTTGAATTCTTTCACGTTTTTTTAGCTAAAAACATTATTCGTTTACCTATTTTCAAAAATATAAACTACTACAGTTGTGTTTGAGGAGAACATGAGAAGTTTTATAGAACAGAACTTTATTTTAAATCGAACATAAAGTAAGTCTTGTTTGTCGTATGCAGTCTTATGAAATCATGTTTTTTAAAAGAACTTAAAACTTTAATTTCATTAAAGGGTAAAAACTTTAGCGGGAGGTTTTGAACAATAAATTCTTATTTACCTATTAAAATATCTAACATATCTGAAAACTCATTTAATTACGTCATTTTTAGTAATTTTGCAATAATAAGCTAAGCTTAATCTCATTCTTAAAACAGTTACAAAATCTAATTTCAACTTCACTTATAATAAAAGTGTCAACCCGGCCTGGCCAAACCCTAACCCCAAAATTCTCATACCAAACATACCCAAATATGTATTTACTTAATTATAGTTTATTTCCAACATGATGATAGTTGAGCACATAAGCCTAATTGAAAAGTTAAAATGAAAATATTTTATTTTAGTGTCAAAATCCGTATCGTTTTCTTTTGTGAAAAAAAAAACATTAAAATCATTAGCTAAACAATTGCTGTCATTTAATACATATTTACCAATATACTTGATATAATCAATTTTGTTTCATATTTTTTCATAGTTATACCAATATAACCGAAAATAGTAGTAGTGAATTAATATTCATTATTATTATTATCAATAGGTTTTATCCACCCATTACAAAAAAATAGTTTAATTTACACAAATTTATTGTCACACTTTTAAAAGGTGCGTAAAATTTTATGTATTTATTAACACTTAATAATGTATAAAAATTGGTTATGTTAATAAGCATGAAAAAAAAATCGTAAAACAATATATATTTTTGAGACTTATAATTGTATTAAAAAAAAGTTTACACTTAAAAGTGTAAAGAAGTCTAAAATTTCTCCACATCCCAAGTAGTGATGCTAATTTTAAAAATTAATGTGACATTATATGTTTTATATAAATATAAAATTTAGTTTTAAAATAACTACGTGTAAATGCAAATACTTATATAAATACAGTTTTAGGTGTAAGAAAAACATCTATTCTCGTGTGAAATATGTAAAACAAATCATTAAATTCTAAATGGATGTAAATGAACACTATTTATTTAACAAAGGGGCTAAATGAAATATGTAAACAAAGCCAAATTTATCAAGTGGGTTCATTTTTGTTTTATTTGTATTGAAAGACCTATGTATACAAAAGGATTTGAAATGAACCTATATTTGCAAAGACTATTGTAAAAAGCACCATTTGTACAAAAAAACTCGTTGGATATATTAAGGTAAGACCCTAAAAATCCCATACAAGATTGGCTCGCTGAGGAGGCGTTGGCGCGTCACCCAACACGCCGGTGTAGTCCGAGATTTTTGGGTTTTGTTTTATTTATACTCGACTCTTGTTAAACCCCCAATTGCACTTTACCTTTGATGTTTCCAATAACATTCTAACACTCAAAGTGGGATAAGGTCAACCAACTCATTTAACTAATGTTTACGCATTTAAAACATTTAGTGACGTGAAAACTAAATAGTTAGGGGTTTAGTCTGTTGGAAACACTCCTAAACGTTATTATAAAGTGTTAGTCATTTATATGTAATAAGTTGCCTTTATATGGCTTTTATGTTAGTTATTAAGGCATGACTTATGTAGAAAGCCCATAAGCCCATGCTAAAGCCCATGAGGTCTAGGAAGGGACTAGATATGTTGCCTAGCTACCTTCCCCTAAAAATACTTATGTATACTCTCATTTGAGAGTGTTGTTCACTCTAATACAATCCTACGCATAACCTTTCTTTATATCGTGTGTATTGTGTGTGCAACCGTCTCTCTATTTCTATCATATTGATGCTTGTGTTAAGTTATGGTGACCTAACAGTGGTATCAATCGCCATCTAGTTGGGTGAAACACTTTTGTTTTTGAAGTTATAAGTCGTACGTGTAAGGTTTGCGGTTTACACTTTTCATACGCATAAAAGCTTTGATTTTTACACCTGTAAACTCAAGATTCTTATGGGTTAAGGTTTGTTTAGTGTTAAAGTTTACATTTTTTGCAAAAGTTTCAAACTTTACGTGTTTAGATAAGTTTTGAACTTGGTTTTGAAACGTGTACTCTTTTACCCGTAAGGTTATCTTTCACTGGATCATCAAGTTTCAAACTTTCTTCTTATTTTGGTGTTTTTTGAAGTTGTTTTATACTTAAAATCAAGTTTCCAGAACGTTTAGTGCATAAAAATCAAGCTTAGTAAATTTTTGTATTTTTACGCATAACAAAACCCTAAAGTTACGCTTAAGCTTCTACGCCTATAGTCTCAGATACGCCTAAGCTCCTATGCGTAAGGAATTTCTTCAACGATCTTCGAAGCTGTTGGTTAACTCAGTGTTTTCTTGTTTGGATAAGCCTAAAAACACTTAGACTTGTGGATATCTTTTACACTTGGATAAGTGTAAAGGATTTTTGGGTAAAACCCTAAGTTTACGCATAAGCCTAAACTCTTACGAGTAAATACTTTACGCCTAAGCTTGCTTACGCCTAAGGTTCTTACTTCTAAGCATTTAGTTTACGCATAAGCTTAAGTTTAACCAAAAGCTTACGTGTAAGAAGTATTTACGCCTAAGCTTACTTGTTTACGCGTAAGTGGAAGTTATGTGTAAGGACATCAATTTACGCCTAAGTCTTGTTTACGCCTAAGTGTACTTCAACAACAACATCAAGTTTCATTCGACTACAAAGATCTATCATAAACACAAGTTTCAAGATGTCTCTACCACCATACTCCAACTACTTTCCTCATGAATATCCTCAACAACAACAACAACTACAACAATATCCTCAACAACAATTTCAACAACCATCATCAATTTACTTTCCTCAAGGAGCACAACCTCTTCCACCACAAATCCCACAACCAAAACCTCGTCAACAATATCAACATGCTAACTACTTTCAATATCAGTTTCCAACTAAGTATGCTATGAATGTCACAACGCAAAAGGAACCTTCTTGGTTTGCAAAGATGTGTGAAGCTTTAAGCAGCCAACAATCCATTCGTGAAGTTGGATCCCTTGAGAGACCTCCAATGCTCACTCCCGGAAACTATGATCAATGGGTGATAAGGTTTTTTAGGTTTTGTGATCTCAAGAAACCACATGGTAAGTTTTTGAAGAAGGTCATTCTTGAAGGTCCTTAACAAATGCCTACTACAACAGTCCTCGGAGATCCAACTGCTGATCCACCAAGAGATGATGTTACCACCATTCTCAGATTAGATCAACTCACTGCTGAACAACTACTTCACTTGGAAGCAGATGAACTTGCAATGCAATATATCCTTTTGGGTCTACCTAATCGATTTTCTGTGATGTTGATGCTCGAAAACTACAAAAGCTATGTGGGAACAAATTCATCTTCTAATGGAAGGCACAGAACTCAATCAAGAAGACATGGAATCAAAACTTTACTTATCCTATGAGAATTTCATGATTGAACCAGGGGAATCATTAGAGTCATACTATCATCGGTTCTCAGATATCATCAATGACTTGGACAAACAAAGCATCATTATGCCAAGAGTTGCAATCAATACAAAGTTCCTTAGCTGTCTTGGTCCTGATTGGGAAAAGTATGTTACATTCATCCGTCAAGCTAAGAATCTTCATCAAGCAACGTACGGATTGTTGTATGACTATTTGAAGCACCATCAAAAGGAAGTAGACAAAGACAAAATTATCGGTGGAGTCCCTGCATCTCCAACTCTACCGGATAATCAAACTCTTGCTTTGTACACTCAAGCTTGTTATCCTCAATTTCTAAATCTGCCAACTGTCTTCACAAATCCACCACAACAATCTGCTTAGATTACACCATATGATCCTTCACAACAATCAAAAGAAACTCAACTGGTTCCTTACAACAACAACACTGATTCAGCACTTTATAGTCAGACATCAGATGAGGATGCAGCAGCGTTCGATTCATTGAATCAATGGTTTTTGTTAATTGCTCGAGCTTTCGGGAGATTTGCTAACAAATCAAATAACCATATTCGTACCTCATCAAACACAAGAAATCAAGCTGTTGTTAACAATAGAAGGGTTGAGGTTCAGAACCGTGGAAATAGTCGTCAGATGGGTAGGTGGTCAAGGATTTAATGCTAATGGAAGGAATAATATGGGTGCTCCACAACAACGGGTTCAAATGGTTGATCGTGAAATGTTGATGGGATTAATGGTCTTCGATGCTACAAGCGCGAGAAGGGTCATCTGGCTAATGCTTGCCCAAAGCTGAGAACAAGAGGTAGCGCTTATCACAAGGAAGCTTTACTCTTGGCTCTCAAAGATGAAGCTGGTGGAACACTTACCAACAAAGAACAGAGCTTCATGGCTAATGCAGAATCTAATGATGACATGGAGGACTTGCAAGCTAACGCAGCTGTGATGTTAATGGCCAACATGCAAGAGCTCTACATGAGTGACACAGGCCCAGTTTATGACATTGATGGCTTGTCTCAGGTACCGGATCCTAACATATGTCTTATACATGATCTGATATATCCGCCTGCATCTGCATCCGACGAGGCACATAGTGTTCAACATGAGCCTTCTACATCTCATCACGAAGAGCATCAAATGGATCCCGTAGTTACATTTGACGATCAAGATGACCTACTGGTTAATATTGATAACAAGTTGACTCTGTGATTATATTTGAGGATCTAAATAATGATTATGTGAAGACTCAAGTTGAACAGAATGAGCCTTTGTCTAATCGAGATCCCGGGCTAATGACCTTATTTGAGACTACCCAATCTCAATTAGAGAAGTGCACTGAGATTAATAAGAGACTTAATGCTAAAATTGTTAACTAAGGATAATGAATGCTATAAGTTACAACTCAATAATTTTGAAACAAAATAGAAACGTGAATACAGTTTTGAAGTCGCTTTTTCAAAATCATACCAAAATGAAAAATCTTTGGAAATAAAGATACGTAATCTAGTCGAATCCAAGAATGAATTGCTTTCTCAAATAGAACAACAAAAATTTGATCATCAACAACAAATCAACGCTCTTACTTCGCAAACTCAAAAAGCCAAGTGCGTGTTGTTAACATGTCAAAAGTTTCGAGTACAAAAACATTCAGGACGAGAATTGATCGATATCTTGTGAAATGTCGATTTACAAAACAAAATCAAAGAGTTTCGAAATGTTGTTTATAAACATGGTTAGTCAATCACAACAATTCAAAAGTTTACTTTTAAGCCAAATCCAGAAGGATATGGGCCAATTCTTGCTGATTACAAACCACGTTCACATAGAGCATTCAAACCAAATCCTCAAGTGTACAGTGCATAACATATAATTAATGATTCCATTATGAGTGTTGTTGAATATAATCGTGAAGAGGAATTCGATGCAAATGACGAGAGTCGGTTGAAAATGGAAAATGTTGAATATAACAAACCATTTGACTATTCAAAAATGACTTTTGTCAAACAACAGGATAATACAAATACACCGTGGGTTATCACACCAATTCCTGAGTCCTCTTCTAATGTTGTTCCCATCCAACAAGTTGCACAAATAAATGGTCCTTTACCTTCTTTGATTAAAATCACACTATCACCCGAAGATGTCAATTACTTAAATATTTTGATACATTTATGTCGACCTTAATCTTTTGGAACAAGAAATTGAACGTAATTGAAAATAAAAGTTGAAACTTTTCAATCGCCTTATGCGTGAAAACAAAGGGATATTTTTCAAAACAACTTTTACCCCATGTTGAAATCTTCGTATGTGTGCAAAATGTTGGGAGCAGGATCTTGAAGGAGATTGGGCAATTAAAAACAATTTTCAATGCAAACGAGGCATGGACTTTGAAAACTAAACAGAAAAACAAATCTTTTCGAAACCATGTCGATCGACTCTTGGAAGATGTTGTTAATACAAATAAGCCGTAAAAATGTTTATTTATATTTTACAATCTTCTAATGTTTTGTCGATAACAAACGTAAAATCATTTTAACGAAACAAATAAAATACGTAAATAGTTTGAGTCAATAGTTTACTAACACACTTACATCTTTCATATAAAACACTAAACAAGTAATAGTGCTTTTATGTTTTAGTAATGCATATGTATAACAACTAGTGTTTACATATTGGGTAGATATATACATAATTAGTATGTATTGCAATGGGTCATACAATGGGTAGAAGTTTAAAGTATTTGACCCATTGACTAAAATACATTGAATGTAGTTGGGTAAAACCCAAAGTCTATGACCCATACCCATGGAGCATAACCCATAACCCATTGCATGACATCATGCATAAGTCATAAATGGGCATTATCCATGACCCATGGAGCTAACCCATGACCCATGGACTAGATGCATTACATCTAGTAGATACATTGTATCTACTTGGATCCCATGGTCCAAAGTCTAGGACCCATGACCCAAAACCCATGACCCATGACCCATGACCCAAAACCCATGGGCGAAGAGGAGCGTCCCATAGTTCCCCCATTTTACACTGGACGGATCCCTCAAGTAAGGGATCCGATGGACGATGCGCATTTTCCTCTATAAATAGTGAGCCATTTCTTCATTGTAACTTACCCCTTTTACATATATTTTCTCTTTGAGTTGTAAACTCTTTAACCACAGATCCAAGTGATCCTTGTATGTAGTTTTGTTTTTTGTGTGATTCTCTAGGTTCCTCTTAAAGGCGAATCACCACCTCTTTGAAGTCAAGCAACCTCAAGTCCATGAGTTGCCATGCTTCGTCATCATCAAGACTACTGAGGTTCTCTTGTTGATAGTTCTTTCTTCCTCCATAGAAGTGTTGTGTCAAAGGCATTAGTGAATGATGCCGAAAGAGTCAAGACGAAGGCATTAGTGAAAGGTGCTTAACGTCCGTGTCAAATGCATTAGTGAAGGATGCCAAAGGAGTCAAGACGAAGGCATTAGTGAAAGGTGCCAAACGTCCGTGTCAAGGGCGTTAGTGAAGGGTGCCTAGAAGTCAAGTCAAGTGGTAGTAGTAGTGCCAAGGGTATACAATCGATAAGGTGTATCGATGTACAAATAGAGATAGAGTGTATCCAAGGACATTGATATCCTTGATGGTGTTCTAATAAGGAGTGGGTCTCCTTTGGGATAGGTGTTGTGTAGTGTTGGGTAGTAGTTCCTCCTTTGTAATGGAACTCGGTATTTAGCCTTGTACCGGATAAAGGGTAGGCGACGCTGTGTTAGGTGTGGTTCTACCTTGTGGAAGAACCCGGTGTCTAGCCTAGTACCAGAAAAAGAGTAGGTGACGTTGTGAAGGCTTCTCCGCCATAAGGAGTTGGTGTCGTGTAGTGATTACGAACTCTCGAGTAGGTGACTCGGGGAGTGTAGTTGTCACACCCCCAAT